>ML677332.1:2685241-2758928 GCA_007922305.1 Dermatemys mawii | reverse complement strand
CCCCAACACCACCACTCCCATTCCACACACAATGTTTTCCACCCCCACCCCCAAGAAACTTCTCAAACTTCCTACAGTAAAATTGATTGAGTGTAGGATCACTGAGAATGTTAAGCTGGTAGGGCCCGATTCAAAGCCTATTGAATGGGAAGACTCACATTGAATTAACAGACTTTGGGAAAGGCCATTAATTTGTGTGTGGTTAGCACACCTGGATAAACTGCTGGGCAGCAGCAGAAAGTTAATGCCGGGGCAATGAAAAGGCTGTGGTAAGCCAAAGGAAACCAGGGTAAAGCCCAAAACAAGAGACCTACAGTTTAGACCCTGCCATGAGTGTTTCAGGACATTACATGCTGCACTCTCTAAAAAAAGATTAAAAAAATAGAGCCAGTGTGAAGCCAGCACTTAGAAACACATGGACCAATACTACAGTGTGTTTATACAATATCTCCAGCTTTGCAAGCTTTACAAAATATATAAACAGCTGAGCCACACAAAAGCAAGAGGAGACAAAATAAATTCACAAAATTATCAGCCAGGGAGAAAATACAAAATCATTTTTAAGGAGGCTTTGTTTGATAGAAGCACTGAAAACGCAGCGGGCTGTATTTTATTTTGCTGAGGAAGAAAGGTCCTCCATGAGATATGTGCTTTAGCTTGTATGTAATTTTATATTTTATATAATATAGCCATGATAAATTAACTGTGTTTATTTGGGAGTAAGACAATAGACGTGTGAACTGGCATAGAGTGGCCAGTGGAGAAAGTCTGTAGTCATCATCTATGACTTCTGCTGCAGTAGAGTCTAAGGGCTTCAGCCTCATTGTGCTAAGCACTCTACTTACAAATAGCAAAAAGTTAGTTCTGAGTGGAGACATAGTCTCAACGTAAGACGGGGTGGGCAAATTTTTTGACACGAGGACCACATCTGAGAATAGAAATTGTATTGCGGGCCATGAATGTTCACAACACGACAGAAACACTTTTTACAGCCATACCAAACATCATCATGTTCATAAATGAGCTGGGAAAAGGGGTTAACAGTGAGATGGCAAAATTTACTGATGATACAAAATTACTCAAGATAGTTAAGTTCAAAGCAGACTGCAAAGAGTGACAAAGATCTCACAAAACTAGGTGCCTGGGCAACAGAATGACAGATGAAATTCATTGTTGACAAATGCAAAGTAATGCACATTGGAAAACATAATTTCAACTATCAACACAAAATTATTTATGTCTAAATGAACTATTATTACCTCTCAAGAAAGTGATCTTAGAATCATTGTGAATACTTCTCTGAAAACATCCACTTAACGTGCAGCAGCGGTCAAAAAAGCTAACAGAATGTGAGAAACCATTAGGAAAGGGATAGATAAGACAAAAAATATAACACCACTATAAAAATCCCTGGTACGCTCACAAATTGAATATTGCAGACAGTTCTGGTCACCCCACCTCAAAAAAAATCTATTAGAATTGGAAAAGGTACAGAGAAGGGCAACAAAAATGATTAGGGGGATGGAACAGTTTCCATATGAGAAGAGATTAAAATGACAGGGATTTTTCATCTTGAAAAAGAGACAATTAAGGGGAGGATATGACAGAGGGCTATAAAATCATGACCGGTGTGGAGAAAGTGTTATTTACTCCTGCACATAACACAAGAAGGAGGGGTCACCCAATTAAATTAATAGGCAGCAGGTTTAAAACAAACAAAGGGAAGTATTTCTTCATACAATGCACAATCAATCCGTGGAACTCGTTGCCACGGGATGTTGTGAAGGCCAAAAGTATAAGTGGATTCAATAAAGAATTAGATAAGTTCCTGGAGGATAGGTACCTCAATAGCTATTAGCCAAGATGGTCAGCAAGGCAGCCTTATGTTCTGGGTATCCTAAGCCTCAAAATGCCAGAAGCTGGGAGTGAACACAAGATGGCTCACTCAATGACTGCGTGTTCTGTTCATTCCCTCTGAATCATTTGGCACAGGCCATGTCAGAAGACAGGTTTTGTGGCTAGATGGACCATTGGTATGACCAAATGTGGCTGTTCTTATTTACATATTTTGTATGCGGTTCAGAGAATTTGTGCAGGAGCTTCCTCAGGGCCTGTTCAAGAGTTGCCTTTTGATGCAGGACTCTGCTGAAGCATCTGAGCCCTTTTTTAAAAAAAAAAATCTTTCCTAGCCCCCAAAGTTACAAAGAAGAACTTCAAAACCTTAAGGCATCCCGATTCTCTGCCCAGCCTCATAGCACTGAACTGCACTCAAACAGTACTCAGCTAATTTGCACCAGCTGACTAGAGTCCTCAAGTGTCCACTGGCCACTCCGCCTCCCTGCTCCTGGTCTGCTCCTGTGACAGAGGGAGGCACATAAGAGCTGGCTACCCTGGCTCTACCCGCTGGGCTCTCCCCTATGCCACAGGAATACTCAGCAGGGGATTTGGCTCAGGTGGCACAAAGACAGCAGAAAAGGGCAAAGCATCTGCCCCAACCTCTGTGAGAGGTGTGAATGGTCCTATCTCAACAGCTCTTTGCCCACAAACCAGAAGAACAGAATTTAAATGGCAACACTTAACACTGCTGATCATTTTAGCAGAGACATCCAGATAACCTGCTAATCTAATCCCACCATCCAAACTGCCTCCCCTGGTGCAAAAAGTGCCAGGGTCCCCTACCCGGCCTCCAAAATTTTCCACACTGCAGTTGTCAGTACACAGATTTGCTGACAGCTGATAACTGAAAATAGTTGGGACAGTAGGTAAAGTAAATGGAATTTAATATCAGCGGAAATAACACACCAGATTACTGTATTGCATTGCCCGTTTCATATTTAACTCAATAAAAACCTCCGTTTTTTCATTTCCCTGCAGCTACAGAAGAACTTCCAGTCTGCCATAGTAATCAGGAGTCTTATCGCAGAATTTAGGCTCATATAGCTTCTGACTATGCTACAGCTCAGACATACAGGATATATCTAAACCACAGCAAGGAGGTGTAATTCACAGCTCCTGGAGATGCACAAGCGCTACCTCTGATCAAGCAAGTGCACTGAAAATAGCATGGCTGAAGTGGCTTACTTGCCTGTAGGAACACCCATAGTGGGAAACATCTCACAGAACTCCAGTTTCTCCATGAAGTGAGTAACCTCTCCTTCTTCTTCAGGTAGTGTCCCTATGGGTGCTCCACTTCAAGTAACTTCCTAGCAGTACCCCCAGCTGGGGGAAAGGAGAGCAGGAGTTTGGGGCCAAATCCAGGATAGAAGAGAACACAGCACTTCCAACAGCAGCATCTGAGACTGGACAGTGCACAATACTTGGAAAAGGTCTGTATGGAAGACCAAGTGGCAGCCCTACTAATGTCCAGAATAGGAACATTCTTGAGAAATGCCTCAGAAGTAGACAGTGGAATGGGCCAACACTCTAGGAGGAGGCTGTATATCTAAAGATTTAGAGTGTAATATAATACAATCAGAAATCTACCTTGGAGAGTCATGTACTGTCTGAGTGACCTCTTAAATTACTTAGTTCTTTCCAAATAAAAGGTTAACGCCCTCCTAACATCCGAAGTGTGTTAAACAGCCTCCTCTCTGGACCAGTGAGGCTTGAGGGGGAAAACTGGAAGGTGGATAACCTGGTTAATATTAAATTCAGATGACACTAGGGTAAAAATTTTGGGTGTCAGCATAATGAAACCCATCACCCATCATTAAGAAAAAAGACATAACCCAATATTGGTTTTGACTGCAGGTCACCTTTAAGATTATAATCCATCTTGACAATGGGACTTTCTAGTTGAAGGTAATTCATCACTTAGTTACAATCTGAAGTGCATAGAGAGTATATCCTTTGGAAATATTTATTTGCACATCTTTGCATAATCCTTTCAAATGTCTGATACTGGGAAGAATTTCAATTTTTCATCCTTCTCCGGGAATTGTTGTACACTACAGAAAATGACAGACTGTTCAAATTATTCACTTGACCACATGCTATTTTAAGTTATAATCACTCCAAACAGACAGAACTTTTTAACACTTGTTTGTACAAAGAACTTGAGCACCGGTGACAGAATACATAATTTTAACTCATCTACAACACTGCTATATTATTATAGTTATTTATTAGCTGTTTTACGGTAGGACTCAGCTGAGACCAGAGCCCCATTGTGGTAGATGCTGTACATACACATAGCAAGAAAAGGCCCTCCCCAAAGAACTTGCATTCCAAATAAGTGAGACAGACAAAGGGTGGGGAAAATGAAGCATTCTTATGTCCATTTTACAAGTGGGGACAGAGAGACTGAGTGACTTGCCCAAGGTCACACAGGGAGTCAGTGGCAGAGCCAGTACTAAACCCCAGGTCTCCTGAGTACTAGACTGTTGTTTTAAACACAAGACCATCCCTCCTCTTAAAGCTTTCACCAAATTATGACTGTTTGGCAGTGAAGATCTTTGTCTCAAGCTGTTCCTAGTGAATAAGTTTCGACATCATTAAAACTACTGGGACATTTTTGGGCAGTTGGAGGGGAGAGTCCAAGATTTTAACAAGGACTGAACTACCTTCTTCCTCCATCTGAAGGCAGGACTCACTGTCAGAGCAGTGTGAAGACAGTTGCCTGTCGCTGTAAACCAGTTTTGCCAACTCTCACTTTTATTGCAGTTCTACGGGTATTTACTATTTTACCTCAAGCACTAGCTCCTGAAGATAAATCTGTTACAGAAGAATCTTTTTTTAAAGGAGGTTTCTAGCCTCATGGTTGTGGAGAAAAATGCATTCTAAAAGCTCAAGAACCAGCAGGGAAACAAGAACCCCAAATTATTATTTGTAAAATATATCATGATTTTTTGGGGGGGCCAGGGGGGATCTGACTCATGATTTTTTAATGTTCAAGGTTGGCAACTCAACAAGCAGCGAAATGTCATACATATAAAACCAAAAGGCTATGAGGGACAAAGGGTTTGCTTCAAAAGCCATGAGAGAAACATACATGCTTCTCTAGCCAGCTTGTGAACCAGAATATTCCAGCCACAACCTTACACACAATTTTCATTACCATCATTGTTTTATGTCATCATAAAAGATCACATAAAAACAAATAATATAATTAAAAAGGCAATCACAATGTTATTACAACATTAAAATGGTGAACTTAAAGACACCCAACAAGTCAGGGAACAAAAGTTCTCACCGTACTATCAACACATCCCCATGGTGCACATTGTCTTTTAGAAACTCTGTATACACATTTAATAGCCAAAACCTCCCAGGCTTTTACTTGAAATTCAGACCACCCTTTTTTAAAAAAAAGACTTATCAACACCTTTAAAAGTCTCCTGCTCACTCAGTCTCCAGGTTTAATTCTTGGGATTTACCTTCCCTTCCAAGAAAGAGAACATTTTCAGTCTAAATAACCTGACAGTGTCCTTTTAAATAAGACATATTTTAATGTTAATGTAGTGCCAGTAAAAGGTGGCACCTTGACCGCTCAGGAGACTGAACTCCTCTGTGTATCCCTAGGCTCCCTGCATAATATCATCTGCTCTGTCTTGAACGGATCTGGAAAAGCAGATGGGTTCAGTCCCCCAGAGCCATTAACTCCTTGGCCTCTTTGCTGAACTGGCCAGTGAGGGTGTCGAATGAGTTTGGTCAGTTACCATGTGGCACCTGATGACCAGACTGAGACCATAGACACCATGAGAACTTTTCTAAGTGCCTTTATGGAACCAGGGCAAGGCAGGGTTCTACACCACTGACTCATTAACGAGGGAAGACACTGCCTTTTAGGAGTAAAAGATGGGATTTGACTGTCAGCTGCTTTGTGAAACTGCCCCTCTCCTGTTATAAGAAAAAACATTGGCATGGTTTCAACCCACATTTAACTTTGCCAGGAATAGCTGGAGTCCAGCTTTCCTTCTCCAGGTCAGCAGGGACGGGGTTTGCGAGAATTTTAACGCCGCTGCCTGACTGATGGATTTACAGCCCTGGAAGCTGAGGTCCTCTGTAGTCACTGAACACACAAGTGGCTGTGAAAGCCTCCCCATGCCTTCTCCTCAATATACTCAACATACTGCTGTGAAGGGGTCGCTGATAGGTAGAGGAATATTCAGTCTCCATGCCAATTCAATTCCTGGCAGATCCAAGAATGCCAGCAAGTGGTGCTTCCCACTAGGAAATGGATTGAGACCAAACTCATTTCACACCCAAACACAGAAGACAGAAATTAAAATGCCCCCAACTTGGTCTGGATTTTGACCAGCATCCTAAGAGGTTAAATACAGTGAGATGAGAGCCTCAGCTGGTCTCATTCAGCATAGCTCCATGGAAGTCAATGGAGCTACACTGCTTAACGCCAGCTGAGGATCTGGCCCAGAGTTTTCATTATCTATCACCAATTTTCGGCGGAGCTCTCGCCCCCCTGCAGTTCAGTGCTTGTCATTTGCCAGCTTACGGGAAATGATTCTGTATTTGCTCTTTGCAGAAACTACTGAGCCTCAGGAGAGGGAATGAATTTGTTGTTGTTGTTGGTTCCCTGACAGATTTTTACCAGGTTTAGAGGATTGATGTAGGTCAGAGGGGATGAGATGCATTCTCAGAGGCTAGTCCCCTGGCAGGAAGCACAGACTGAATATTACCAAGATGGTACATGCCAGTCATTTGGATGCTAATTGACACCGGCAGGGCTCTGGGGACTGATGCAAACATCCTAGCTGTCACCACCTGGAGGCACTGCTGCAGGGAATCGCTCTGAAGAGCCCACAGGAAAGAAGTAGGTGACAGGAAATGGAGGGACAAGGAGACTTACAGCTATCTACAGCTGTCTGTGTCACATATTTAAGCCGGAGGAAAAATACTTCTGCCTTCCTGCACCACGCTGCTAAAAGTTCTACTTTAAAAAAATGACTTTGGGTCATTTACATTTAAATGGAATTTGCTCATGAAGCAGATTCTTTTGCTAGTCATGTTTAGATTTATTCTCCCTCCCCCTTCCCAGGACTTGGTGACATGCTGCTGCCAGTCTCCTCTTCCATTTCTTTTTGCCCCACCCTATATAATTAAAACCTCTTCCAAAACTAACTTTTCCGGGTCCCCATCTCCTTGGACCACTGCACTGCTCTGTCTCAGAGGATCGATATGCCTGACAGTGTGCAAGGTTGCCTGAATCCTGAGAACCTTGTTTAAGCCTCTTGGCATGAACGAAATGTGAGCCAATCACAACCCGAATAGTAAGATGCAGCTCTTCCTGGTGTCTGACTGGATGAGAAATGCAGATAGGAATTGTCATTTTCTCTCTATCACTAAACTAAATGTCCTGTTATGAGATTTGGAGCGAGATAAGGGTGGGCAAACTACAGCCCACAGGCCGCATCCAGCCTGCGGGACCCTCCTGCCTGGCCCCTGAGCTCTGGGACAGGGAGGCTCCCCTCGGCCCCTCCCCCGCAGCATCAATGTGCCATGTCACCAGCGCAATACTCTGGGAGGCCGGGCTGCGAGCTCCTAGGCCCTAGGGTAATGCAGCTGCAGAACAGCAACCTGACCCAGTGCTCTGTGCTACACAGGTCACGGCTGCCTGTCCTGGTGCAGCCACGCTGTCAGCCACCAAAACTACCTTGGGTTTCGGCTGAAATTTCTCAGTATTCGAATTCCACCAAAAAAAAAATTTTTTTTTTTTGTTTTTTGCAGAAAATGAGTTTTTTCATTTTAATTCAAATTTTCCATGAGGGGTTGGGGAAGGGAATAAATTTTTGACTAGGTCTAATTTTCATGGAGGTTTCACTATGTTTGCTGCTCTTAAATACTAGGAGCAGCAACAGAGTAAAGACCTGATCCTCTGCTTCTGAAAGAAGAGAAGTAATGTCGGTGCTGTTGCTGCTTATACTTGGCCCAGTGAAATTAGAAAAAAAAAATCATCTCATCGGTTTCCCTGCTGCTTCCAAAAGCTAGAAGCATCAGCAAGGAAAATGAAAGTATCCAAATAAATTTCTCTCTGATGCTTGAGAAATCCACAAGCAGCAAAAATATGGGCATTCTAGAGCTGTTTGGTTGGTTAGAAGGCTCAAAACATAAGCCTGAGACAGAAGAGAGCAGCAATCACTACACACGTCTGGCAGAGTTCACACATGCTTTTCCAGATGAGGAGAACAGGATATTTTTCTGATAATTCCATTAATCTAGCCACTTACATTGTTGCCCACTACTACAGTATCCGAGCACTTCACAGTCTTCAGTGCATTTACTCTCACAACACTCTTGGGAGGTAGGGCAGTACTATTATGCCATTTTACACACAGGGAACGGAAGCACTGTGCGACTAACTCACTTGCCCACAGTCACCCAACAGGCCAGTGGCAGCGAAGGGAACTGAACACCCATCTCCCAGTCCCCTACCCACTGGACCATCCCCCTCTTCCTAATAACTAAACCATATTTCTATGGAGCCTAAAGTATGATTCATAGATTATAAAGCCAGAAGAGATCATTTTGATCATCTAGTCTGACCTCTTGTATAATACAGGCTTTTGGACTTCCCTGAATTAATTTCTGTTTGAACAAGAGCATCTCTCTGAGAAAAATATCCAACATTTACAAATTGCCCATGATGGAGAATCGATCACATCCTTCATAAGTCGTTCCAATGGTTAATTGCCTGCACCATTAAAAATTTGCACATTATTTCCTATCTGAATTTGCCTAACTTCAGTTTCCAACTACTGTCTTTAGACTGAAGAGCCCATTATCAAAATTTTGTTCCCCATTGAGGTATTCACCATGGTCCTCAAGGAAAAAAAAATTCCTGCCCACGCTGAGGAGGTGGCCATACTAGAAATGTCCAAACATGCTGGTAACTAATATGGTTCTGCTCCCAGTGTGGGTGAGTCCTTTGTCAGGCTCCTCCCACCCATGCTCCACAGTGCCTCTTTTTCCAGTTTTTTGAAGGGGTTTTTAAAAATCTTTATAACAAGTGTGATGGGATCAGTCACAGAGACCCCCTTGGGACTGTCACCTGATGTGCTGAAAATACCTCTGAGCCCATTTTCCCTGCCAGCTTGGGACTGCCAGAACCCTGCCTTGTTGAGCCAGACACACTAGCCTCCTGCAACACAGACTCAGGGTCTGGTCCACGCCCCCAAAGCTGCAGACCTAACTGAAAATAGTTGAGCAGGTCACCTACCGCCAGTTTCCAATGGGATCCAAACCCCAAATAAATCCTTTTTACTCTGCATAAAGCTTATACAGGGTAAACTCATAAATTGTCCGCCCTCTATAACACTGATAGATATGCACAGCTATTTACTCTCTCAGGCATCAATCACTTTCTCTGGGTTTATTAATAAACAAAAGTGATTTTATTAAATATAAAAACTAGGATTTAAGTGACTTCAAGTAATAACAGAACTAAGAAAGTCACCAAGCAAAATAAAGCAAAAATATGTAAGTCTAAGCCTAATACATGAAGAAACTGATCACAGGTAATATCTCACTCTCAGAGATGTTCCAATAAGCTTCTTTCACAGACCAGACTCTCTCTTAGTCTGAGCCCAATCCTCTCCCTGGTATAGTCCTTGTTATTTCCAGCAGACATCTCAGATGGTAAGCAGGGGTTTCCTCTGGACTGGCCCCCTTTGTCCTGCTCCACCCCCTTTTATAGCTTTGGCACAAGACAGGAATCTTTTCTCTCTGGGTCCCCACCTGTGGCGGGGTTCGTACCTCGCCGGCCCCCTTCTGGGGTCCCCAGGGGAAGGGGGCGAGGGATCCCCGCCTCTTCTACGCCTCCGCCTGTCTCCTTCTGGGGTAGCATGGCCCAATGGCCAGCGTCAATGGAGTTCCCCCTCTCTCAGGGGGTAGCGTGGCCCAATGGCCAGAGTCAATGGAGTTCCCCTCTCTCAGGGGTGATGCGGCCCAGTGGCTGTGGGGGTAGGGTGACCCGGGCCCGCCCACTCCACTGGGTCCCGACCCAGGGCTCACCTGTAGGTGGGGGCTTCCCTGCCCCTAGCTCAGCGGGGATCCACCCGCAACATGCCAAGCATGCGTGTCCCTTTAAATGGCCCCTGGGTCTTTTCCTACCCGTACCGCCGGGCTTTCGGCATCCAAGGGTCTCCTGTAGCGTTCCCCC
Organism: Dermatemys mawii; assembly: GCA_007922305.1. Lineage (NCBI taxonomy): Eukaryota > Metazoa > Chordata > Testudines > Dermatemydidae > Dermatemys > Dermatemys mawii. Next base: position 2,748,814 of record ML677332.1, on the reverse strand, counting down.
TCCGGGCCGACCTCTGGCTGGGCTTCAGGCCGCGTCGTTGCTGGGCTGGCTTCAGGAACCCAGGATCCCGGCTGTAACTCCATGGGAGCTGGCAGGGTGCGTCCTTCCCCTCCGGCAGTCAGCCCAGACTGAGCAATCTGGCAGGCTTTTATACTGCGTGAGCATGCCCAGTAGGACTTCTGGGGTGGGGCTTCCTCTGCTAAGAGGGAGTGGTTAACCCCTTCTATCCCAGTGCGGGGCTGGTCTGCTCCATCACACCACCCCTCCTACTAAATGGAAAAGTACCAGATTTAAAATGAATTTTATTACCAGATGACATGGTTACTTGTTACTGTAAGACCCCTAGTCTCCATTCCCCATGGGCTGGCCCACACATACACAGGAAAGCTTGCAGGTAAATAAACCATTTACAACCAACTGTCCTAGTCAATGGGAGCCATCAAGATTCTAAACCACCATTAATGGCCCACACTTCTCATAATTACAATAGGACCTCAGAGTTATGCTTCACATTTCTAGATTCAGATACAAAAATGATACATGCATGCAAATAGGAGGACTATATTCAGTGGGTTAAAACCTTTGTTATAATACCTTTTGCATAAAGCATATTCCAGTTACATCATATTCACACTTATAAGTATCTTTCTGTAAAACATATGGAGTGCATGTGTGTCACAACAAGGTTTGGTCCTGCCTGCATGGATGAAACAAAAATAATATTATAACTATGTTAAGCAAACAGGACTCCAGCACTGGTACTTTAATATGTTTATAATACATACAACTACATCATCAACAGCAGTCACACAAAGTTCCAATCAAGATCAGGACCCACTGCATTACTGTACCCCATAGTATAAAACAGAACTAAATAAGTTAACAGAGGATAGGGTCCATCAATGACTACTACCCAAGATGGTGAGGGATGAAGCCCATGTCTTGAGTGTCTCTAAACCTCTGACCGCCAGAAGCTGGGACTGGACAACAAGCAATGTATCACTCATTAATATCCCTGTTACGTTAATTCCCACTGAAGCATCTGGCATTGACCACTGTAGGAAGATGGGATTACTGGGCTAGACAGATCACTGGTTCGACCCAGTATGGCCATTTTTATGTTCTGATGTATGTGCTGTACATATGCATCATGAAAGTCTTTTCCCCAAAGAGCTTACAGTCCAAATACAAGCAAGATGGGCAGGGAAACAGGCGCAGAGACAGAATGACTTGCTTAAGGTTATACATCAAGCCAATGACAGAACCACGAACAGAATCCAGGTCTCCCAAATCCCAGCCCATTGCCCCATCCACTAGACCACACTGCCTCTAACATGCTTTAGTTCCCCTCAAGTGAACCTGAATAGATGAAGCGGTGTTCAAACTTGGTCATCCCCAGACCACAGGAAGCATGAGGCAAAAACACAGTACATTGTACTTTGTAGACAAGGCCTAAAATAAAGCAGAACAAACTGAGAATCAACAGTTTCCTTACTGTTGCTTCCTTTGTGCCCTCTGGGTTGACCTTCACTTTCCTATTTGTTTGTGTTTTGTCACTCAGCAAAATATCAGTTATGGATACAAAGCATAAAATGCAAAACTAGTCAAAATTACCGGGGGGTGAGGCAGTAAAAGAAATACTGAACTAAGTACCAACACCATTTCAATAAAAAAAGAGAGAGAAATATTAGCTAGCGAGTTCCAAGATGGTTAGTATTACAAAAGGAACAAAATATTGTCTTGACACAGGCAAAAGATCCTCCTGAATACAAATTTGTTCCATGTAGAAAAATAAAAGGAACTACCCTGGCTACAAAAGAAATTAAGTAATATATGGTAGAATCAGAGGGAGGGGGAGGGAACCACACAAATGGGAAAAAAAAACAACAAGGGCTCTGAAATCTCTGTCTCATATAGTTCTCCCCTTTGCAACGCAGAAAATTTATACTTTTAACTTGGAAATGTAGTGCTCGAGAAATTGGACCAGCATGTGTGGACTCTATTAGAATACCTCTTTTTCTGTGCCCAGAGGTCGATAATGCTGATTTATTGGACAGAGAAATGTGACTTGCACTTCCATACAAGACATTCTTTGGATTTCTGAAGTTAATCTAGGACTCAGATGGATAAGTGATGGGCTGACACTGGTGGAAAGACACAGCAAAAAAAAAAAATGTTTTTGCAGATAACAGAATGTTTTTGAAGGCCAACATTGTTGTCTTGGTGGAGAAATTTCCACTCCCCAAATACAGAATGAGAGAACAAGAGCAGGAAAAAATTAAAGAGGGGGGGACTCAATTCGTGGAGGTATAAGAACATCCAGAGACTAATCTGAACCAGTAACTCATAATTAGCTGTGATTAATAAACAGTTAGACCTAAAAGAGCACCTACTCTCTAGTGATAATAGCATGCAGTTTGGAGCTCAAGAGGCAGAATCAGGTCTTGAAAAACTCACTCGCCTATTCATCCAGCATGAATGAAAGCTTTCACTGGCGAGGGTGGAGTCTAGCCCAATTTCTGCTAAATTTATATGTCCAGTTAAATTAAGAATTAGCTTTTACAGCCATAAAGAAAACCTTCCAAATAAGGGTCAAATGCAGACAGATGCCGGGCTGTCTTTCTGAGTCTGCAGATTGGCAGTTTCAGTGCTTCTGCTGCTGGTTATAGTTTCGGAAAACTGCAACCAAGTGATAGCAACAAGATTCTCATTAATTTTGCTGTTCCAAAAATCAGAGCTTGTCAATTCACGTTGGCAGAGCCATCTCCTGGCTCCCAGTGTGTAGACAGAACTACTAGAACACAGTCTCACTCAAGGAGGAAGAAAAAAGACACAAGTTAAAAAAACCAGCACTAAATAAAATGGAATGATATACAACTTGAGGGGCCTGATCCTCAGCTGAAGTGCAAGTGTTTGCAGTAATAACTGTACCTACTTACGCCAGCAGTGAATCTGGCCTGATTAGGCTGTGAGCTCTTTGGGCCAGGGACTGTCTTTTTGTTCTGTACTGGCACAGCACCTAACACCATGGGGCCCTGATCCGGGACATGGGGCCTCCAAGTGTTGCCAAAATATAAATAATAATGGAGTATAATCAGGGCACCTCTGAATAAGAGGATATTTGTTGGCCCCACATACAGGTTCAATATCCAGAATCTCAGAGTTGGAAGGGACCTCAGGAGATCATCTAGTCCAACCCCTTGCTTGAAGCAGGACCAATCCCATTTTTGCCCCATATCTCTAAATGGCCCCCTCAAAACAACTAGAACTCACAACCCTGCTATTATGCAATATGCTGCTATTATTATGCAATATGCTGCTAGTCATGCTAACCTTTGAACTCCTTAGGAACTGGCCACCAGCCATCCTATCATCCCACACTGGACGGAGGGGAAGTCACTTAAGAGCAGGAGACCACCCTCACAGGATCCTAGGAGCACCAACACATAGTAAGATTGGAAAACAGTTTCCCCTGTAGAAAACTGTTTCAAACATTCACTTTTTCAGCCATAACCTTCCATGCTTAGTATCTGGCTCAAAATAAATGATGGGAGAAGGCAACAGGAACTCCCAACTTTCCTGACTGTAGAAAGAGAAAAATCAATTAATTGTAAAAATAAACTAACACTTTTAAAAAAAAATCTAGTCACGCTTTTCAGAGGGGCTACAGCAAAGTTTGAAAGGGGTCAGTGTAATGAAAGCAACAGGAATGTCAGCTTGACTACGCTACACACAAGGCATTTCATAGAGCAGAAAAACTAGACATTTAAAGCAGATGTTCATCTCCCCCCACCTGACATTTGATAATGAGTGAGGTGAAGAGAACTGTAATTACAGAGATGGAGAATTATTCAAGATAAGGCAGGTTTGTGGTTGGTTAGTTTAATTGCTGCAGTTAGGACATTTTTAAATGATACCCAGGGTGCACAGAGCATATGGACATTTTTCTTAAAGCTAGATAAATAAGATTAAATGCACAGATCTGCGCCCCTTTGTTAAAAATCAGTCTGATAAAAAATACATACGGGATGTGCAACACAGCGGAGCTGGCTCTAGGAATCTTCCTCAGTCAAACTGTAACTGGGTGGGGGTTTTTTAATTAATCTGAATGAAATTATGACAATGGAAGTTAAATTCCTGTAAAAGCAATTTGGCAAAAGCATTTAGCCCTGGATTAGAGCTCTAAGAGAGGGAGAAGAAAAGAACAATTTGTTTTCTAGCTATGTGTTTTGAGTTGAAATTTTGAGGCAGCTCATCTACATTGTTTTTTCAGCAGTTAAGGTGCATTACACTGAAAATTTTTAAAATGTCTCTCACTGTTGATCTATTATTTGTATTGTGGTAGTGCCTAGCTGCCCCAGTCACGGACCAGGACCCCATTTGTGCTAGGGTCTCTATATACACAAGACAACAAGACAGTCCCTGCCCCAAAGAGCTTACAATCTAAGACTAAGGCAAGAGAAAACAGATGGATACAACAGGCAGGGGGAGCACAAGGAAACAATGAGACAACACTGGCTGGATAGGCAGCCATCTAGCACGAGTGCTGGTTGACAGGCCACCTGTGTTGTTGTTTTTATTTGTATATGCCAGCAGCCAATCAGTACTAGCATTCCCCATGTTGTTTATGTTACAACAGTGCCTAGAGCAGGGGTTCTCAGGACAAATTTTTTGGTGGCCTCAGAGTGCGGCCACCAGCTCTTGCTGGCAGCCGCTCTCACACTTTTCCCTAAAATACTTAATTAGCTTTAGGAAAAAAAGAAATATGCACATATACAAGTCCAAATCATTGTAATTTTTATTAGGGCTAGCTAATAAGCCTGTTGTGAAGTGATATCAATTAACATGCAAGTACTGTATCGCTTTTCACAGCAGACTTACTCGGGCCCAGCAAGCCTGGGGACAAATTAAGCCCTGGACTGGGGGGTGGGAAATGGAGGCAGCAGGGGGCTGCAGCCTGAAGCCCTGTGGCCAGAGCCCGAAGCTGCCCAGCTGGGAGCCCAGGGCTTGAGCCTGAAGCTCCATGGCCAGAGCCTGCCCTCCTGGAGCCTCCGGGCTGAAGTCCAAACCACGCCTAGGATGGTGAGGAATTCACTGGCTGCCTGCTTCTCCAGCCTTGGGTCCCAAGTGTCTTGGGAGGGATGGAGAGGAGAGTGGGAGGGGGACCCCTGCTGGCAGCCCCAGCAACTAACACCAAGTTGGTGCATCCAGAAGCACTAAGAAAGGAAAGGGGCCTCTATTTTCCTCTCCTCCACCCCGTAACAGTCCAGGAGGCTGTAGCCGCAAGAAAAGCCCCTGGTGGCCACACTTGAGAAACGCTGGCCTAGAGGTTCCAACTGGGGCCATGATCCCATTGTGCTAGGCCTTGAACATACACATAATAAGGGACAGTTTCTGAGGTCTGATAATCTAGATAGACAAGAAGGGAAGTGTTACTATCCACACTTTACAGACAGGCACAGGGAGATTAAATGACTTGCTCAAGGTCACACAGGAAGCCTGTGACAAAGCTAAGAATTGAACCCAGATCTCTGGCATGCCAGGCCACAGCCCAAATCACAAGTGCCTCTTTTCATTCCCTAGCCCTGGAAAACCTGCACTGGTATTAGACCAACAGTGGGAGAATTCCTTAAAACCTTCATTATGCACAAGGGCTTAGGGAATGTGGCTGACAGACAGACCGACAATACTGGCAAGAAGTCAACCGTATCACCCAAGGGGTTTTCTCAAGGAATCCAGAGACTCTGTAGAGACTAGAAGCTTAAAAGCAGTTTCACTTCTTCACACAAATCAGAGGAACTCTGTGAGAGGAGGTCATTAATTATGGACTATATACACTACTCTTTGTATAATTACTATTGGGTAAGTGCGTCAGCATCTTCTTGGGGTGGAAGGCAAGATTTTCAATCGGGACTATTAATTTTGGACAGCCAGCTTAATACACCACAAAGAGGCCTGATTTTCAGAGGGCAGAACTTTGTGAAAGCCAGGCCCCTTCAAGGCATCTCAAGCTGGATTCAAAAATCATGGCCACGGGTGTAATAGTTGTTTTATGTGCTCTGCTAACTCATGAGTACTAAATGAGGAGAAGACTGCTAGGTTAAAAAGCTTTCTGCTATCAGAAAACAAGGGCATGACACGATCCAATGGCTCGAAGCAAAGATAGATAAATTCAGACAAGAAACAAAGGCCCACATTTTTAACAGCAAAGGGCAATCAACCATGGGAATAACTTTCCTGGGGTTGAGGCAGATTCTCCATCATTGGCATCTTTAAAGCAAGGCAGGATGTCTGTCTAAATAATGTGCTCTAGCTCAGCCAGAAGTAGGGCTTGACGCAGGGACAGCTGGGTGAAGTTCTGTGGCCCGTGTTAGGCAGGAGGTCAGACTAAATGGTACCACCTGCCATTAAAATCTAGGAATTTATTAGCTGACAAGAGAACAGAAAGAATGCTTGTGAGTGCAGGGATTTTACTGAGTGCAGGGATGTTATGTATTTATTAAGTTTGCTTAGAGATGAGATTTGCAGGGGGTGTTGCTCTAAGAAGCATTTCAAAGGATGCGTAGTTTCAGAGGCTCCAGTGAAACAATAAAAACCTATCAAACCCATTTATCAAAGCTGCTGCAGTTCCCATTTCCAGGAAGGAGAAATTTTAATAGGTATCAAGCAAAGAATCCAACCTGGAGCGAGTGACAAGATTTTGGCAAACAAAATGTCAGGGGAGTTCTGTGCAGGCCCATCATCACTGGGTGTTTAATTTTGGATTAATTCTAAAGGGTTCATTCTCCCTTCTACGAGCCCATTCCAAAGCCCATTGGAATCAATAGGAGTTTTTCCACTGACTTCAGAGGGCTTTAGATTAAGCCCAATAGGCATATGCAATTTCTAGTAATGGTAATGAAAGCCGTGTGCCCACACTGAGAGGGAAAGACATTGGAGTCGTCCTTGTTCACTCTGCGTCAGAGGGCAATTTCTTCACACACTTGTTCTATGAAACCTAAAGCATATTTTAAAAGGCCAGAAATGTAGCCTGGTGGACAGTGCACCATGCTGGAACTCAAAAGAATCAGGGTCCATTCCCCACTCTGCCACTATCCTGATGTGCAACCTTAGGCAAATCATCTGATCTCTCTGTGCCTCAATTTCCTCTCCCACACTTTGTCCGTTTAGAACAGGGACTGTCCTTTACCAGGTGTGTGTAGCGTGCTTAGCATAATGGGGACCTTAGCTACGACCTCTGTTCATTATTATATTACAAATAATAAACATATTTCCTACATCAGTCCTTTAACCTCCTGCATCCTACAATAGGATGTGCCCTTGTGGAGCTGGGGTTCCCTCAGCAAGACATGGTTAGCTCCCATGCCACACAAAGACAGAGCAAACACTCACTGGGATACACCCGGACATTCAAGGAAAGAACTAAACAGGTGCTAATGGAGGCAGCAAGCAAATCAAAGCAAGGAGCAAGCAGAGGTTTACTCTAACCATTTTAGCACCTCAGAAAATTTCTCTGCACTCTTCCCCTCTTTGGAAAGCCAATGAGAACACACAAGTTCTGCTGCACTTGTGGCTGTCATCTAAGATTTATGTGCCGATAATCTCCAAACTGGTTTACTGAACCCATTTCTATTCTGCCCTTTCTGCCTCACAGTTCCACTCACCTCCCAGAAGGGAAGTGTGTTTGGGTTAATAAAAAACTAAGAATAATCCAGATTTTTGCCTCTAACAAGTCAAAGCTTTGACTAAACCCTTGCAAAGAGTAAAGTGATTAATCCGATCACTGACTCTCTACAGTGCTTCCTTGTTCAGTTTTAAAAAAAATTCAGAAACATTAAATAGGAACGAAAAGATTCCCTGTGGGCAAGTTTTTCTATACACAGGGCTGGCTCCAGGCACCAGCCAAGGAAGCATGTGCTTGGGGCGGCACATTATAAGAGGTGGCATTCTAGCCAATCTTGGGGCAGCACATTTTATTTTTTTTGCTTTAGTGGCGCTCAGTCTGCTTTATTTTTTTTTTTATTTTTTTTTTATAGAGCCGGCCCTGTCTATACACTTTCCTGCTCTGAAGCAGCTGATAATGGCTACTGTCAGACACAAGACATGACTGGATGGACCACGAGTCTGATCCAATCTGCCAGTTCCTACATTCCTATACATACGACCCTTTCAGTCATTCCCCTTATTATGTTCCCCCAAACCAACACCAAAGCTGCTAAGACTAACATGCAAAGAGAAACACATCACCCTTGGTGGTTCATTCCCTCTGCCTCCACTTCTTTGATTGTGGACCAGATAAACCGTGTTCTCTCTTGCAATACTCCCAAAATGCATACAATCTCACCCATAGCACAGACGCAAGTCATGTTTCTCCCTTGACAACAACAGCTGCTGACACCAAGGAAGGGGTGATCAGTCATACAGGTGTCCCTGGGCCGGAAACCAAAGCGAGACTTTTTTCTTTGCAACGTGGAGTCAAATATCTTTCTTCAATCTGCCTGGTTCCCGGCATGATGCAGCTGACCTGTTCGCTTGCCAAATCCCAGGAAATATACTTAAAATCTGAACCTTCAAGTCAAATTTTAATTTACTCCACTCCCATCCTACTCACCCAACCACAACCAAGAGTTGAGTAATGGCAGAAGAGTTGCTTCTACTATTCTATCCAGTATAGAATCAAATTAATTACATTTGCCTTGGGTACCTTTCCCTCCATTTGTTTGCTCGCAAGTTTCCCTCACTATGAAACAACATAAATAAAGCCATTTTTATGACTTGCTTCTGACCAACAGTGAGGAATTGGTGGCAAACCTGAAGGGGAAGGCAATTTGGACCATGAAATGATATATTTCATGACTCTAAGGCAGGGATCAGCAACCTTTGCATGTGAACCACCAGGGAAAGCCCCCAGTGGGCCAGGCCGGTTTGTTTACCTGCCGCTTCCACAGGTTCGGCCGATGGCAGCTTCTGCGGGCCGTGGCTCGCTGCTCCAGGCCAATGATGGCTGCTGGAAGGGCGGCCAGCACATCCCTCAGCCTGCACCGATCCCTGTTCTAAGGAAAGGAAAGGGCGAGACCAGAAGAATAAGGGCAACGGACTTCAAGAAAAGCAGACTTTAGCAAATTCAGAACAGATCAGAAAGGTCCCAAGGGGGAAAAAATCTAAGGGAAAAAAGGAGTTACTGAATGCTGGCAAGTTTTTCAAGGTGACAGTATTAAAGGCTCAACTGCAAACTACCCCGATGCAACGAAAAGATAGGCAGAATAGTAAGAGACCACTATGGCTCCATTGGGATCTCTTTATTACCTGAAAATTAAAAAGGAATCATACAAAAAGTGGAAAGATGCACAGATTGATAAAGAGGCATGCAAAAGAGCAGCACAAGAATACAGGGGCAAAATCAGAAAGACTGAGGGCTTTGGCTACACTGGCGCTTTATAGTGCTTTAACTTGTTGGCTCGGGGGGTGAAAAATCACCCTCCTGAGCGCAGCAAGTCTGTGGGCTTTAAAGCGCTAGTGTGGACAGACTCCAAGCAGTGGGAGCCAGGCTCCTAGCGCTCGAAGCTAATCCCCTCTTGGAGGTGGATTACCGGGAGAGCTCTCTCCCAGCGCTCTCGCGTGGCCACACTCGCACTTCAAAGCACTGCTGCAGGAGCGTTCCTGCAGCAGCGCTTTGAAATTTCAAGTGTAGCCAAGCCCTAAGGAACAAACTGAGTTGCGCCTACCAAGGGACTTAAAAGGCAATAAGAGAAGATTTGTTAAAGACATTTGGAGAAAGAGAAAGACAAAGGAAAGTGTCGGTCATCTATTTAGCGGGGATGGAGAGTGCTGTTCTGCTGTGCTAAAGTTCCCACTCCAGTGCTATACATCACTTCAGTGGCTGTTGGAGCGATTGGGTAATCAGAAGGGAAAGAGAAAATGCATCACTTGTCTCAGGGCTGAGAGAGAATTTTCTATCGATCGCCCTGACAACTTTACTCACCCGCCCACCTGGGGCAAGTGACTGTTCTGAAGAAGGTTATTTGGCAGTGAAGTAGTTGGGCACGGAATAGATTTCAGCGGGGTCAGTTAGTGAATTGCTTCCTAATCATGTCTTGACAAAAGAGACTCATGCTGGAAGCCAACACAAAATATGCACACCTGCTGCAATACATAAGCATGACAGCACGAAACAAACAAACCAAGAAAATCACACCAGGCCACTACTGTCCATTACTAGGCACTGTCCAAGTAATACAAATCTAGAGTATTGGAGTTTTCTCATTGCCCCAGATCTGGGCAGGCACCCTCCCTGAGGCCAACCTGAGGTATACCCATATGAAGGCTTCTTCTAATTATGATCCAAAAGGAGCTTTGGAAGCCAGCACGGAGGCACAGCAATTTTACAGAAACAGATGCTTGTGAAGGAATGCACTCAACCATATTTATATGGCACCCATTATCATAGCATTCAAGTGCCTTAAAATCTTTAATACACACCTGGGAGAGTAATAAGGTGCTATTATCCCATTTTACAAATGGAGCACTCTCCCACACTCGCATATGGGACGTGCACAACAACATTGCATAAATGTAGCTACAGGTCCATAAGCCATTTCAAGGCCTCCTCTGTGACGCTGGAGATCATCCAATCACCTCTGAATCCATATGTGACAAATGAGCAGGTGGTCGCTTCTTTTTATGGACACCCAGCCCAGCCAGTTAGCTATAAAACCCCTGTTAGGAGCTGTCCTCTATTGTTTTACCTGTAAAGGGTTAACAAGCCCAGAGGTAAAAGGAAAGGAGTAGGCACTGACCAAAAGAGCCAATGGAAAAGCTAGAACTTTTTAAAATGGGGGAGAAACTTTCCCTTTCTCTCTGTTGTTGTTTCTCTGGGAAAGAGGGGAACAGGGAGAGGTTGTGCTATGAGAAGCTTTAAGCCAGGTATCGTCATAAATCATCAAATCATATCTAGAACTACTTATTTGGAACTCCTAAATGTGTAAGTAGATCAGGAATGTTTAGCTAGATGTGATTACGTTTATTTCTGTTTATTTCTTATGGCTAATGGCCTCTTCTGTGAGAACCCCAGATGCTTTTGTTTTCTTGTAACCTTTAAGCTGAACCCCCAAGAAAGCTATTTTGAGTGCTTAATTTTTGGAATTGCTCTTTTAAAATCTAGCAAAAGCCTAAGTTCCAGATGTAGTTTCTTTGTTGTTGTTTTTAATAAAATGGACCTTTTTTTAAGAACAAAATTGGATTTCTGGTATCCTAAGAGGTTTGTGTATATGTTGTTTAATTAGCTGATGACAACCGCTACTTGCCTTTGTTTTCTTTCTCAGCTCTTCCCCGCTGGGGAGGGGGTGAAAGGGCTTGAGGATACCCCAGGGGACGGAATTCACAAGTGCGGCTTCCTGGGTTCCAAAAGGGGTTTTACATTTGGGTGGTAGCAGCATTTACAAAGCCAAGGTCAGAGAGAAGCTGTAACCTTGGGAATTTAATACAAGCCTGGAGTGGCAAATATTTTTTTTTAAATCCTTGCAGGCCCCCACCTTCTGCACTCGAAGTGCCAGAATGGGGAATCAGCCTTGACACAATATTTGGGGCATTGTGTTATGTGTGCAATGGTTTGGACGTTCTCACCTCAATCGCATGAAGGGGACTCTTTGATTTTCCACTTGTGCATCAAGTAGATGCATCTTCCATGGTTTCTTTAGATGCAGTTCAATGTGGTCCAAAGTCTGCATGGCAGGTTGAAAGCAGGAGAGTGGCTTGCTGGATAAGTAATAATGTGCTTGTTTGGACCAGTAGATGAGGTCTGGACACTTTGCCATTCCCTGGCCAGATACAGAGACATGAGTTAGTCACGTGTGGTCCATAGTGGTTTTTGTGATTCCAGGTGTTGCTGGGGTATGTTATCCATAACCTGCCAGATGGGATGTTCTGGGTAGTCTTCACATCGTTCAAGATCTTGTGTTGTGGCTGTATGCCGGCCACTATCTGAAGGTTCAATGTTTGCTAGTGCAGAAAGCCATGGAAGAGGTGATGCTTTTAACGTATGGGGTACCGAGGCACAATAAGGCTATGTGACTTTATCAAGGTCATGTAAGAAGTCTGTGGACAGAGCAGAGAATTGAAAATGGGTCTTCTGAGTGCTAGGCTAGGACTCTAACCACTGGATGCATTGTACTTGTGTGGAGCATTTGAAGACTTTCTACCAGGATTGCAGAGTGGAAGAAGTCAACCATGGAAGAACAACCAGTGCACTACGTTAGCAGTAAGACCGAATGAAGCAGGGCAGCTGAGACAGCAATGCCGGCCATCTACTTTAGCACTGCATAAGTGCAGATTGATTCAGTAGTGAGCCTTGCTCAGAGCAAATGCAGTCCCAATGAAGTTGTGAATGCCTCTGTCTGGAGGCTATCTATCTATTACAGGTACTGGGCCATCGAGAACTAAAGGCCCACACCCTCAGCCAAGGGGGAGGAACCATTAAACCAAGACCGCAAAAGAATTTGTGGGGCAATAAATGAGAAAATAAGAAATGGAATGAGCTCAAAGGTTAAGAATCAGGGAACCTGAAGGGGACATAGAGCAGAGAACCCTGCACAACTTCCACTGCTCTCAAAGGCGTCTAAGGAGAATGTGAAAACTCTCTCCCCAGGTGAATGGTGGGGAGTGAGTTTGGGTGGAGTGTGACAGGCCTGCTAATCGGGGTACAAAGGTGAAACGCTGTAATGTACACAAGGCTTTGATGTTCGCCTCCCACAAAGCCACACTTTGTCCCAAGTTACTTTTGAGAGCTGCACATGGAGATGCCTTTGGTGACAACATCAGGGTCTCCCAATCCCCCAACAACCCCGGTGCATCTAAAGGCCAAAGGGGGAAGGGATTCTGAATACAGTCTCAGAAGAGAGGTTTAAGATCAAAGACGAATATGTGGGATTGATGTTGCAGTCCACATGAGAAATCATACAGGCTGATGTCAGAAAAACAGCCATAGGATTTTAGTTTGCAGGGAGTGAAACCATTGGCTGGCTTACAGCGCCAATCCCTGACTTTTCAGGCTCTTTGTAAACAAAAACACTCAGAATCTAACCTGAATGCTCTTTAAAATAGTGCTGTGCAGCTAAATGTTATGGGCCAGATGCTCAGATTGTGTAAACTGGTGTTGTTCCACTGAAGCCTGTGGAGTGACACTGATCAAAATCAGCTGAGGAACTGGCCACATAAAAAGTCAAGAAGTCTCTGCCCCAGGTGATGTGGTGTATCAGTTAACGGAGAATCCTTCTTGCTCATACCTTTGGCCCCTCCTTCTGGGGCGCAGGTGACCTAAACTCGTAATCTACACTGAGGTCTGCTTATAAAGACTACAGGCAAAGGCTACAGTGTGTGAGATTAATGGGGAGAAACAAAAGGAAATATCCATGACAAGATGCTGCTGTCTCCTGAAAAGGCAGAGTGAATTCACAGATTCTCTGCTATGTACAGAATCTCAGAAGAGTGTTTTATCAGTCACATACACTGAGCCTCCTTTTTAACTTCCTGTGAATAAAGCAATTACTTGCTTTCAGTATGAAATCAAAGGGAATGCAAGTGCCCAGCTAGCTGGCTCCTAGCACTGCACACCGTACAGACTCCTACATTCCACCATTCCTATTTTTCAAGTGACATCTACATTCCAGCTCGCAAAAGAAAAGGAACCAGCGGTATCCAAAGAGCTCAGAAATCCCAGTCACGCTGACTGGGAAGAACAGCACTGATACAACGTGCAGCCCTAGCCGTGATCAGTACTCCTAATACTTCAAATATACGGCTCAGCGTTCGGCGTGTGGCATTTGGAACCAGCCTTCAAGCTGGGTAGCTGTGTTTTCTTTGACTTTGAGCCGCTGTTCTAATTATTTTTAATTAAAGTAATCACTTTTGCTTAATGCTGCCTTTGTGACAGGTACAGCACCATCATCTGCCACGTAATCTGCAAGCTCGCTTGCTCTTTGCAGAATATGATAGCAGCTTGCAAGGGCTATCTTCTGTTATTTCCCAATTCATATATTATTTATGTATTCGCAATACCAGCGAAGGCTGGGAAGACATATTGCATCCGTGCTCTTATGTCAAATCCTCTTAACTGATGTTTCCTGGCTTTTAAAGAGTGCTACTTGTTCATTCTCCCATTCTCGTCCGTTGTATTATATTTACATAAGGGAAGCTCAACAGTCTGAACACAGATTATTCCCTTCTCTTGGCCCTGACCCAACAAGGACAATCCAGGCTCGGCACTCAAATCAAATTCTCTTCAGCACCACTGAAAATTCCATCCCAGGTCTGTGGGATTCTCAGGTTCTCCTTAAAAAAAAAAATCTTATGCCCAAAACTCATTCCAGGGTTTCACCACCATCATTCTCCCCATATGTGCCCAACATATAGAGACACACCATAGATGCATTGAGCTCTCCTGATTGGAATGGCAGATCAGATACAGGCATCTCATTTCATGGAAAAGAGGAGTTCTGTTGCAAATACTTATTACACCCTACTTTAAAAAAGTTGTCAAGGTTCCCTCCCCACTCTGAACTCTAGGGTATAGATGTGGTGGCCTGCATGAAAGCTCCCTAAACTTATTTCTACCGGCTTAGGTTAAAAACTTCCCCAAGGCCAAATCTTTTTATCCTTGGATGGTCGCTGCCACCACCAAGTGATTTGGGGAAAGAATCAAGGAAAGGACCACTTGGAGTTTCTATTCCCCCAAAATACACCCTCCTCCCCTCAAGCCCTACACCCCCTTTCCTGGGAAGGCTTGAGAATAATATCCTCACCAATTGGTACAGGTGAGCACAGACCCAAACCCCTGGATCTTTAAAACAATGTAAAAATCAGTCAGATTCTTAAAAGAAGGATTTTGTTTAAAGAAAAGGTAAAAGAATCACCTCCGTAAAATCAGGATGGTAATAACTTTACAGAGTAACAAAAGATTCAAAAAACCCAGAGGAAGCCCCTTCTAGCCTTAGTTTCAAAGTTACAAACAAAAACTGGGATAAGCCTCCCTCTAGCAAAGGGAAAATTCACAAGTTGAAAACAAAAGATAACTAACACACCTTGCCTGGCTGGTACATACAATTTTTGTAATCTGAGAGACTGGTTCAGAATTATTTGGAGGGAATGGATTGCAGTCCCTTCAGTCCAAAGAGCGAACACTCTCACAAAACAAGAGCAGAAAACAAAGCTTCTCCCTTGCTCCAGATTTGAAAGTAGCCCCCATTGGTTCTTTTAGTCAGGTGCCAACCAGGTCAACTGAGCTTCTCAACCCCTTACAGGTAAGAAGGAATTCTAGGCTACCCTTAGCTGTATGGTTATGACAAAGGTATTCAAACTCCACGATCAGGTGAACATGTTCTGTTGAATTATTGATGAGGGAAAGCAGAAGATTCAAAGCAAAGTCAATGGAAAGTTTGTACTGTGACTGGAAGTGGAAAATGTTTTCCTCATAGCATTTTTAGCTCAGATTTTCAAAAGGGCCTAAAGGAGTGAATCAGGCACCCAATCTGCATTGAACCACCTAGCACCCTCAGATGCCTTTGACTAGCCCTGCCATCAATTTCAAAAGCATTAATAGAACCACACAAATTACAGAAGGCCTGTCAAAGCATCTCTCCTGCCCACCTGCTAGTGCTGGTCTGTCACCCTATACTATATTCCACAGTGCTTGGTCCAGTCCTCTTTCAAAGCATCTAACAGAATCATCTCTCACTTCAAGGTTCTGACCCCCACTCTCCCCACCAATGTTTTCTTCTCCCTCATGATACAAATGAAATGCATCTCGATGCAAAGGATAAATGGCATGAGTCAAGGTGAAAGATATACCTGATGCTGGATTTTGCTACCAAGAGAAGGATCTAATACGTACACATTGAATTTGCCTCAATTTAAAGTGTGGTAATGGTCAGACGACAATGCTGCTTGAACATTCCAGCATCATGTTACGCCTGAAGCGCCTGCATTCAGGAAAAAACAAATATAGCCATTGGGTTTGGGACTGGCAAAGTAAACAATTTCTCGTGTAGAAAATTAGCTGATGGAGCATAAATGTGGAATAACCAAAGAAGTAGTTTTCACAAAGATGCATTCTGCGTCACACAGCCTCACCAAAAAGGATTCCAAGTGCAGAAACTTACCGTGGTTGGCAGTTTTGCTGATGACACACAAGATGGACCAGGATGCAGCCTTGACCTCCCACAACAATAATGGCCTTTCAGTGCTGAACTGTAAAACAAAAACAAACAATACATCTATCAGTAAACTAAACAGATAGGTTTCAGATGATAGGTAGCCATCTTAGTCTGTATCAGCAAAAACAACGAGGAGTCTTTGTGGCATCTTAGAGACCAACAAATTTATTTGGGCATAAGCTTTCGTGGTCTACAACCCACTTCATTAAATGCATGGAGTGAAAAACACAGTAGTAGATATAAATATACAGCACATGAAAAGATGGGAGTTGCCTTAACAAGTGGAGGGTCAGTGCTAACGAGGCCAGTTCAATCAGGGTGGATGTGGCCCATTCCCAACACTTTATAAGAAGGGGTGAGTATCAACAGAGGGGAAATTACTGTTTGTAGTGATCCAGCCACTCCCAGTCTTTATTCAGGCCTAATTTGATGGCGTCAAGTTTGCAAATTAATTCCAGTCCTGCAGTTTCTCACTGAAGTCTGTTTTCTGAAGTTTTTTCATTGAAGAATGGTCACTTTTAAGTCTGTTATTAGGTGTCCAGGTAGATTGAAGTGCTCTCCTACTAGTTTTTGAATGTTATGATTCCTGATGTCAGATTTGTGTCCATTTATTCTTTTGCACAGAGACCGTCCAGTTTGGCCAATGTACATGGCAGAAGGGCTTTGCTGGCACATGATGGCATATATCACATTGGTAGATGTGCAGGTGAATGAGCCCCTGATGGCATGGCTGATGTGGTTAGGTCCTATGACGATGTCCCTTAAATAGATATGCGGACCGATTTGGCAATGGGATTTGTTGCAGGGATTGGTTGCTGGGTTAGTATTTCTGTTGTGTAGTTGCTGATGAGTATTTGCTTCAGGTTGGGGGACTGTCTGTAAGCAAGGACTGGTCTGTCTCTCAGAGTCTGAGAGAGCAAGAGATCATCCTCTGGGGTAGATTGTAGATCCTTGATGATGCGCTGGAGATACCTACATACTGTATTTTTCACTCCACGCATCTGATGAAGTGGGTTCCAGCCCACAAAAGCTTATGCCCAAATAAATTTGTTAATCTCTAACGCACCACAAGGACTCCTTGTTGTTTAAACAGATGATGACTCAGAAGACACTTCAGGAATGCAGGGAATGCAAGAGAGGGGATTTCTTTTCAATCCAGTCACTTTTAGAACCCTCACACCAGTGCTTAATCTATAAAGAAAGACATGCTGGGATTCGCACAGTTTCTTTACTTTCATGACTAGAGCCGCAAGCCCAGAGGTGTTGGGAGCTATGAACTGCCAAACCTAGTGGTGCCAGGGCTCAGCCCTGGCACAAATTAAGTACTACCTAGCATTCTACCCCAGAGTCCCCAATACCTCATCTTTGCTCTTATCCACATATTTAAAACCTCAGTATAAGCTTGGTACCAAAATAAATTAGTAAAAGCAAAATTCATACTGTAAAAGTCATCTTGGAGTGACCAGAGGGAGGGGAGGACCTTCCTGGCTGCTTTCCCACTTGTTATCAGGCAAGGGAAGACCTTCTTGTCTAAGCAAAATTGTATATAAAATAAGAAAACTGCTGTGGAAATGTGATGGTGGGAGGAGTGGGGGAGCAGCAGCAACTCCAGCCAGTTTTTACACCCCAGAATTACAGAAGTAATAACGGGTTTGCCATTCTTCCAAGATACAAGCCGCTATCAGTCCCAATGAATGATATGTAGGAAACCGAACAAGAGGAACCCAAGAGTGCAAATATGTTCCACGTAGTCGTAGAGGATGATCATGACCAGAAACAATAATCATTTGAAGTTTTTCTAAGACCTGTTATCTGAATTGCTCAAAGGGTTTTATAACCCTCAGTGGATTAAGTCTGTGAAGTGGGGAAAAGGTTCTATTGTAATCAGTTCATCCCTTAGCAAAATACAGACATCTTCTGTACGGAACAGGGCAGCTACTGTACAGCAACCTGCACCACAGCTTAAGGAAGAAAGGATGTCTCTGCCCTGGCAAAAATCACATACATAACTCACCAACAATGCAGTTCTGCCTATCGTAGCAACAACAGAAGCTGTAGTGTAGACAGGACTCACTAACAGCACCCAAGCTCTGCTTCCTACACTACAGCTTCCATCATTGCTACCACAGGTGGTGAATACTTTGTTGCCAGCACAGATGTGGCCCCAGCAAAGAAGTGTCCTGTACCCATATGGAAATGCAAAGGGTTTTTCGTTCAGCACAATCCAATCATCCTAGCAGTAATTTGGCCAGATCATCAAAGTTTACATGACAACTAGGAGAGCACTACAGCATCTTCACTCACCACCAGCAGTCAAAATCTCGGTTTAACATCTCATTTGAAAGATGATTGATTTGCAAACCACTGTCACAGTTCAGGGGACTTTTATTTCCCCTCAGGGATCAGCCAGGACACCCATACTCAGGCTTCCAGATCTCAGGTGTCACCTCTCTTCGATGGAGACCTGCTCCCTCCCTCTTCCGACTGGAGTATTTCCAAAATGTACAGATCCTTGACTACGCTGTGTTATCCCTGGCAGAGACAGGCTGCCCAAATACAACCTACTTGTTTTGTCCTTAGAGATGGCTAACCGCTGTAACTGCTAAAGTTATAAAGATACCACGGCACTTCCTATGCAACCCTACTTTATTCTTAGGGTATAAAGCACTACAGAGAAAACATTAAAAACAATAAAAGACCTTATCTGCATGCTAATAAGATTAGCAGTGTTAACCCCCAATCCTAATATGGATTCCATCAGGAACAGTCCTTCAAACCTCCACCAAGGGGGTTACCAGTTCATCATAGTTTCAGCTCAGAATAAGTACCCAGACCTTCCAACCCTACCCTAAGGACTGGGGCACCCTGTGGACCAGGAACCCTGTCCATTTGCTGGATCAGGAGGAAGGCTCAGACAATTTAAAACCAGGCTATCTATCCAAAAACCCTTTCTTAGTCCGATGGTTCCTGGAGAGTCCAGTTTGAATTAATATATGAAGACCTCTTCAGGGGGATGGCTGCAATGGATTGATAATGGAGGAAGTACATTAGTATCCCCCTTCCGTAGCAGAAAAGATACACACAATGCCACAACAACACATACACAATTGTGTTTTAATGCGATGTACCCGGAAGGTATTAACCTTAACTTGAGGTTTAACTGAATTCAGGACACTTTACCTTAATTCCATAAGGTTTGTTCAGGACATGGTCAGCCTGTCACCACCACTTCGATTGGTCTGCCATACTTTAACTCACATTTATAGCTAGTGGCCCCAGGTGCTGAATGCCAATAATTTCCAGACGGGTCCCAAATCAAGCAAAAAGGAAATCGAGCAAGACAACGGAGATCCTTGCTAGGGGAAGGAATGTTTCTGTCTGACATCTCGCTGGCACATAAAGCTACCTGGCCCAGAGGAGTTAGTAATACTTTCCATAAAGGCTGCTTTATTTTTAAACTGAGAATAAATGAAGTTGACACCAAGTGTTTCTTGAGAGGATACAGCTGTGTGACATTTTAAAAAAGTCTTTAAAAGAGAAAAAAAATTCCTACAATGACCAATACCAAGAGCAGCAGCCCCATTTCGGGGCAGAAGGAGGCTGAAAACCGAGCCCTAGTTTTTAAGCATGCCTGGGTCATAGCAGCCCTCCACTAAAAACAAATCCACTGGCTGGGAAAGAATGAGTCAGGCACCTGCATGATGAGGACTAGAAAGGATCCCTCTTTTCTCATCATTTCACATTGCTGGAGTAAGTCAGCTGATGTGGGTTTTGTCCCTTTGGATTAACATGGCTATGGCTGGATACGCGGCTTCAAGGCTCAGCACTGAAGTCTGTCTCCCTGATTTTTCAGGGATGGGGCGGGGGAACAGGCAGTGGAGGTGTTTGACTGGGAGAGTAAGAGAGATGAGCAGTCAGTGAAACAAGTGGAGCAAACTAATGTCTTCAGAGAGCTGGCTGTTCTTCCTCTGGACCGGAAACACATTGGCAACACATCTCCCAAGGCCAGGGCCGTGTCACAGGAATCATGAAGTGATTTCTGATTTCCTCTCCCTTGCTTTTATTTATTTATTTAAAAAACAAACAAACAGAAGATACAGGGCTGCCATCATCTGCCCCCACACCCTGAACGGTGGCAAACCTATGACTGATCTATATTACAAATGGGGAACCGAGGTAGAGAGAGACTAATTTGCCCAAGGTCACCCGGGAAGCCTGGGGACAGAGCAGGGGACTGGTCCCAGGTCTCCCAAACCTCAGGCTAGCATTCTAACCACCGACCATCCTTATTCTCAGCTAGTTCAACCACGAATGGCTGGGCTCAACGCAGGAACTGCTGTGCAATATTCAATGGCAGCAAATCAGAGTAGATAAAGCCAGGAAGGGCCACTCTGATTAACAAAAAAATCTCTCTCATTTATGTTTACTTTTCAGGATTGCCAGAAGCTTTGCCAAATTTTCCAGACTTTCCATGTTAATCTAGGCTGATTTTTGGCTTCTGGTAGAAACCAGGAGAAACTCAAAATGTAACTCAGGCCTCATATACCCAACTGAACAACAGCTGGAAAGTTCTGCACATCACACACATGGGTGTCCCAGGAATCGTTCATCACCCCAAGGAAAATAAATGTAAGCTTTCAAGCCGAGAACCGCCTCCCACTTGTGTCTTTAATTGACATTTCCCTGTCTATGCCTTGCAAGCACTGGGGCTCATGAAACAAGGAGATTGACAGCTAGAGCCCACAAGAGAAGTGTGTAGGCAGCTGCTCTCTCCTTCCATTATAATAAAGTACCAGGCTCTTATTAGGTACCAGAGACAGGACAAAAATAGGGTAAAGTTGCAATCCACATGCAACCAGGAACATGTACAATTTGGGGCACTGATGGAGCGAGAGAGGGAAAGAAGTCCACCTCCACCACAGTGACTTCCAGTTCCATAATCCCAGCCACCTAATTTCCTTGCGTCATTCGACATGCTAACTAGACAATCACACACAGCACTTAGGCAGCTGGATAATGTCTTTGGGCTTGTCAACCTTGGCAAATTGCTGCACAGTAAAGCAGCTTTTTGCGCTCAAACTGCAGTCATGTACACACTGCCAAGCCACTCTGTGCACAGAAACTCCTCAGTTGCAGCGCTGCAAAAAAACCCACCTCAACGAGAGCCATAAGGCTATTCGCGCAGAGGCTCCAGCGCTCTATGGCCAGTGTAGACCCTCAATTGCTTTCTGCGATCTAATTGGCCTCCAGAGCTGTCCCATAATGCCTCAAGTGACCGCTCTGTTCATTGTTTTAAACTTGGCTGCCCTGGAGACACGCGCCCTCCCCCTTTCAAAGCACTGTTTCTGACAGCCATTGGGTGATGCGCTGATCTGCTCTGGGACACAAAGCAAACCATTAACGTGGAATGCTCCTGCTGTTAAACATAGAGGCAGAGAGAGAGACACACACACACACAGAGAGTCGGGGGAGAGATGCGGGAGCTGATGTCGGGGTTTCCCCCGGTCCCGCTGACTCAGGGCTGGTTGCTTCCTGCTGCTGTCTGAACTTACAAGACAGCATGCTGACACACTTTCCAAATAAACGGTCTCTCTCCCTACCTCCATACACACACACACACACACCCCCTGTCACACACACTTCCCTTCTCCCCCAATCCCGCCACGCACACACTTCAGTTAAAAAGCAGCTGGCAATCTAGTAGGATGCTCATGGAACAATGGGATTGGGAAACCTGCATCATGCGATGCTGTGCCTGCCCCATGAGGCATTGCAAACTCTTTCCAAAGCACTCTGCGACCAGTTGCACACTGGGATAGCTACCACAATGCACTGCTGTCTTTACTGTTGCAAGAGTTACTAATGTGGACACACAACAGCAGTTTAATTCCAGCATTTTAATAAAAGTGGTATAACTTGTGGTGCAGAAACTTGCCAGTGTGGACATACCGTAAGTGTTTAATGTTCCAGTATTAGAACAAGCCACATTTTTACCCTTATGAGCCCCTTTTCACCTTACACTGAGAACAGCTACTGCCTTTAGTGTATCCACACCAGAAAAAGCCAGATGCAACAATGGTGAACTGCACTGCAACATCTTTGCCAGCACACATGCCACTCGAAAGGTGACAAGGCATCGATCGTTCTACCCCGCTCCTTCCTGTAATCAGGCCAGAGCTGAGGCAGCACCTCCCAATTTAACACAGCTTTAGGAGTCCTGCTTCTCACCAAAACCAGCCAGTGGAAGCAGCCACAGTAACAGCAAAAAGCAGGTCCTGTCACTCCAAAACTGAGACAGTTCCATGATGCTCCCCCACTCCTGCCTTCTTGGAGAGTAAATGGGCCTAAACACAGACCCCTGCATGGCAGCCCGATGAGTTATCACACACCAGCACATCGGACACCTATTTGTAACAACACGGAGTCTTACGAAATTCTCTTTCCTGGTCAGAATCACCATAAGGTGCTGGCACGTATTGTAAGACGAACACTGCGACTGACGTGGAGCTGCTATGTCATCATCTAAGAATACTGCTATGTAATGATGGCACGAGTACAGTAGGGACTGGCTGCTTTGTAATATACTGGAAATAGTGCTGTGAAACAAGGGTATGGATTCTG
This sequence comes from Dermatemys mawii, assembly GCA_007922305.1. Lineage (NCBI taxonomy): Eukaryota > Metazoa > Chordata > Testudines > Dermatemydidae > Dermatemys > Dermatemys mawii. The sequence goes on along the minus strand of ML677332.1, from coordinate 2,725,988 downwards.
CACGCAAACTGGTCAGTGAGGTAAAGTTACTGCATAACTATAGAGGGTATTAGAATTTCCTTGATCTAATTTAATAGGAATCCATTAGAAGAACAAGCAGGAAAGCAATACAAGCTCCCTAGATAAGCAGCCTCCGGCACACACTTGAAGAACAATGGGAAAAGAGCTATTAGTTTCCAAGGTCTTTTATCCTGTCTCCATGGAACATATAAATCTTGTTTCGCTGGGCAACAGTTAAAAACACTCTTAGGACAAGTTGAAGTAGGAGGGTTAATTGCCCAGTACTGTCTAGGGGACAGATTGACACCAAGAGGAACCACACAAGTAGTCTGAAGGGAATGACTGGCCTTATGGAGATGCAGGCATGCATATAGGCCATTTCATCGTTTTAAAGTCAGTCTTCTCCTACATGCTTTTGTTCTAAATAAATAAGACTTTGCTGTTTGATTGTTACTTAACACAGTCCTTGCTCCCAAAGAGAACAGACTTGCAGGTGCAGAACACAAGTCAAACCTATTGAGGTAATTAAAATTGATACACAGGGAACTGCAGGGTACGGTCTGAGTGGGAGAATCATGTGTTTCATCCCAAGACAGGTGATTGTGCAAGGCCCAAGAACTGAAGGCGAGTGCACTCGGAGACCCAGAGGAGTCAGAGCTGCCATTAACCCGGCAACCGTAGCAACAGTACAATGTAAAACTTACCTATGAGACCTGCACTGGGGCTATAACACAGAACTACTCAGGAATAAGAATTAGGACACATTGTCAGAAGTGCTGAACACCGACAACTCCCACTAAAATCAACGGTAGATATGGGCACTCCGCACCTCTAATAACCAAGCTCTAACTGTCTCCTACAGCAGCCTGACTTGGTTCCTTTTTCCTAGGGCCAATGAAATTTTGACAGACAGAATAATAATGATACTTTTCCTAAGGGCCTGACCCAAAGTCCACTGAAGTCAATCAGCATCTTCGCATGGACTTAAGTGAGCATCAGGTCAGGCCTTAAGGGTGGAAAAGTAGATTCCTGCCTGAGCTGATACATTTTCATGGTGATTTTCCACAGCTGTGGGGTTTTGTTTGTTTTGTTTTGTTTCGTTTTTTTATATAGGCTACTGAGGCTTTCACTAAACAATCTGATTTATTCACAAACTCCTACTGTAGCCCTGCGAGAAACTCCCTGTAACCACTTCACTGGGCAACAGCAGCATTACCCACCACCAGACTAGTAACAGTCTGACAGATGCCATTTTAGAGTGCTTTCCGCTAATCACTGCCACCAGGCATTGCTGCAAGCCCTCAGGCCTTATGTCTTCTTTTTGAAGAGAACACTCCAGTTTTAGATTACCCCTGGCTACCTCCTTAAGCCATTCATTTATTCCCCAGACTACTGTACGTCCCCAGATTTAGTCATCTTGTTACAACCCACTTCTCAAGTCCTGTAACTATGTGGTATGCCTTAGGAAACGCTCTCTTCCCAAACACGTGGCTGGCTGTGACAAGAGCTATGACTCTCACTTTGCAGATGGCTGAGAAGGATAACAAGGAATTTATTCAGGGCTCCGTACAAATCAGACTATCATCTTCCAGACAGAATCAACAACGAACATTTCCCAATCACATGTACTTAGAAACACCAAGAAAGCATTTTGGCCACTATCAGCAACCACAGAATGCTACGTGGTCGTAGGGAACATCTCCTGCCATTGTGGGCAGTCATGTCATTCCACTCCAGAGGCAAACATCACGGATCTGCTTTAATGGGGGGCAATCTCCTGCAGTGAATCCGAGGAAAACCAAACATACTCTCTTAAGTCACATATGGAAATTGGGCTAGAGCTATGGAGCTGGTCTCAAAGCATCATTGTAGAGAGGAAGGTAGGGCTTAGCGCTAACACACGAGACTTGGACTCAGGAGAGCAAGGTTCAATTCCTGGCTCTACCCCAGAGTCTCTGTGCAAACTTGGTCAAGTCCCTTAGGAACACAGTAAAATTTCCAGAAGCATCTGAGTGAGCCTAAGTCCTCAAATCCCAGAGGTGTTTTTGGAAGTTTTACCCTGAATTTCAGCAGTCTAAGAAAGCATGAAGACCTTAATATCTCTGAGCCTCAGTTCCTCACATCTAATGTGGGGGTGATAATACTTCCTTTGTCTGTCTTGTCTTGAGAGTGAGAGACAGTAAGGTAATCAATCAGTTGTAAGTGAATGGAGGGAGGGGAAAGAGAAGCAGGACTCCACTCGAAAAGGCTAGGACTGGGGTCCTACCAAATTCATGGCGTTGAAAAATGCATCACGGACCTTGAAATCTGGCCTTATGTGTATTTTTGCCCTATATTATACAGATTTCACAGGGGAGACCAACGTTGCCCAAATTGGGAATCCTGACCCGAAAGGGAGTTGTAGGAGGGTCAGGATTGTAGGAGGGTCACAAGGTTATTTTAGGGCAGTCACGGTATTGCCACCCTTACCTCTGCAGTGCCTTAAGAGCTGAGCGGCTGTTGGCCAGGTGCCCAGCTCTGAAGGGAGCGCCCTGCCAGCAACAGCACAGAAGTAAGGGTGACAATAGCATACCATGCTACCCTTACTTCTGCACAGCTGCTGGCAGCGGCGCTGCTTTCAGAGCTGGGCTCCCGGCCAGCAGCCACCACTCTCCAGCTGCCCAGCTCTGAAGGCAGCGATGCTGCCAGCAGCAGTCAGAAGTAAAGGTGGCAGTATGACAATCCCCTCTACAATAACCTTGCGACCACCCCACAACTCCTTTTTGGGTCAGGACCCCTACAAATTACAACACCATGAAATTTCAGATTTAAATAGCCAAAATCATGAAATTTACAATTTTTAAAATCCTATAACCATGAAATTGACCAAAATGGACCCTGAATTTGGTAGGACTCTAGCTATGGCAAAAAAGATCCCTCCTGTGGGGTCAAAACTGAAAGGAGGAGATGACAATAGTACTTGTCACTGATGACAACACAGAGCCACATAACAAGGTAGAGTGGCTGATGTCTCAAAACAATCTAAATTAAATAAAGTGTTGCATTTCCCTGTTTGCCTTTCGGGGATGGAGGAGTGGAGGAAGATGTGGGAGGGGTTGATCAGAGCACTTTACAATCACACAGATGCTGACTAAGGAAACAAGGCACTACCCATGGAAATTAAACAGGAAGGATAAAGGTCACTCACAGGCCTGTTGGTATTTTAAGAGTTCCATTGCTTGATAGCACGTTTCTTGCTAACTCCTGGACACTGGCTTGGTTCCAACCACACAGCTATCCCACCCCAGCAACTTCTGCTACTTTCCTTTCCCTCTCTCTGTCATCTTCAGTCTGCCTCACTCTCTCCCTGTTCTGAAACAGCTCCCCAGTTTGAGCCTTCTTGATACGGTTGTTGATAACTAACTTCGTACAGATAGCATCGGGCTGTCCTGCAAACACTTCCCAGAAGGCCGGGTTTAACGTCAGCTGTCAAAATCCTGCACACGCAGCTCTAATGAAAACAAAATGCCTTTATGTCTTACAAGGATGAGGGGAGTTGCTAGAATGACTGTATAAGCATGAACTCAGATTACCTTGCACACCTCAGTGTCTGCTGCACAGGAGAAAGAGAAAAAGCATGGGAATCAATCAGTACAGTTAGGGTGACCAGACAGCAAATGTGAAAAATCAGGATGGGGGTAGGAGGCAATAGGAGCCTATATAAGAAAAAGGCCCAAAAATTAGGACTGTCCCCATTAAATCAGGACATCTGGTCACCTAAGAACAGTGATCAGGTACTCAATTCAAGAATGCACTCATGCTCGAGATGGCACTTAAGTACCTGCATAAATATTGTCCTAAGTTAGCGCCTTCATGCATAACAAGAATAGAGCCTTTTTATTAGTATAAAGGAGCAGTGAAAGGAACATGCTTCTGTATCTCATAGTGCTGAATTGTGATATCAACACAACTTCTCCTTTGAGTTTATCTACAATCCAAGTAGCTGCTCTGTGAAAATATCTATCTATACAGTGTCATAAGAGCACACAGCACTGTGCTGCAGCTGACCTGTGGCTAACAGAGCTCTGCCTCAAAGTGTTTATGCTCTAAGATGTTAAGCCAGCAATGCGTTTAAGCATATGCTTAGAAGGTTTAAGCATCACAGAAGTGATGTTGACTTCAGTGGGACTACCAATATGCTTAAAAGTTAAGCATGTGCTTACATGTTTTGCTGGATCATAGCTTTAAGGCATAAGCAAATTGAAAATAAGGGGATAGAAGACAGAACAGAATAGAGAGTGAATGCTAGAGCTGGACCCTTCACCGGTGGCGGATGATACAGATCAAGACTCACAGTCGGTAAGAAGTAGGAGTAGAATATCTACCACAGAAAGTCAGACAAGGACTGGGATCTGGCTGAAGGAAATTACTCCCTCTGGAGAGGCTGTAAAGAGTGAGCTGCTAAGAGTTACTCTCTCAGATTAAACAGAGCAGGAAACCAGACTTACTAAACCACCTTCTGACCCCTACATTACGGGTCGTTTCTCATGCATGTGACCTATTACACCGCAACAGACCCAACAGCATTATTCAGAGGTTAATTCATCTCACTAGTCTGCAGTGAGTTTTAGTGGGTGAGACTCAAAAGTCCATATCCTATCAACGCATTTCCTGCCTAACAGCTCATCATTGGTCCACGTGGCTCTTTGTGCACCTCATTTCTTTAATACAAGAAAGGTGACCTTCAGCAACTGTCATGTGATTAAATGGTTAAGAGGCTGTGGGTGCCCAAAATTACATCGAAGTTCCTGATACGGCACTGAGTTCTCCCTCAACAGGGCACGCACTTCAGCAAGACCAACAATGCATATGGCCAAGCAGACAGGTATCATGCTTACCTTTCTCCTCTCAAGCCATGAAGTTTCCTTAGCATGCTGCTGACCAGGATCTCGCTCAGTGACCACTACCTGCACAAGCAACACATTATGTTCCTTTCACACACACCATTTTGGGAACAAACTTTGGGACTCGAGCCGTCATTATTTATTACGTGTATTACACTTACGAACACTAGTCATGGATCAGGACCGCACTGTGCTAAGCGCTGTACAAACACAAAACAGATGATCCCTGCCCCAGAGATCTTACAATCTAAGTGCAAGATAAAAGACACTCTCGCTAGGGAAAGTGAGAATCATCTTGTGGATTCAGCTGCATAACTTCAACTGATGACAGAATTAGCAGGTGCCTCAGTTTCTCCACTGTCCTAAAACCTTGTCAATCAGCTTCTCAGCCGGTGCAAAATGAGTGCAGCTTCATTAACTTTCAAGGAATCAGGCGGATTTTCTACCTAAGTGGATTATATTGCCAACACATCCACTTCATTCTCCAGTGAAAGACAGGGCTGTAGTCAAAGCAGTAAAATGTTCTTCCATTATCCGAAACACTTTATTACAGTAAAACAGCTTCAAATCATACGCTTTGAAAATGTCTCTCCCCTGTGCTTTAGTAGCCTGCGAACATCATGCTCTTCACAAAGCAAAGGTGGTTTATAGATCACTGCACTGTACTCCAAGTTATATTCTCAAGCAGTCCCCAAATGCCCATAATGATGTTCTTTCCCAGCATCTAAGAAGCTGACGTGCTTGCGCTGAGAGGCCTTTGCTAATACAGATGCCTATTTGCTGCATTAAATCCAAGTAAATCCATAAATACTTATCTTCCCCAGCATCTCCCTAGTTGCCCTGGAGCTAAAGATTCACCTAACAATAATCCTTCCTCACTTACCCCCACCCCCAAGTGCCAGCATCTCTACTCCCCAGCTTGCTTTCTCCCTCCTTTGCAACACCATGTGTCTTATCACACTCATCCCTCCTGCCATGGACAAAGTCAGGCATCCTCACTCATCCCCTCACTGTCTGATTCCCCCTTCCACCCTTATGATGCTGCCTTTAACTCTAGGCCTTTTCACAAGGGACAAGAATAAGGAGGCAGACAAAGCAACAGAGGGATGAATTTATGGAGACGTTAAAGATTACAGGAAAACTCAGCATCATCAAGGTGCCTCAAAAGCCAAATATCTGGGACAACTTTTCCCTTCCTCATCATGTCACAATAATGAAAGCATCACTTGAGCCCACTGACATAGGCACCGTTAAGACAAAAAGAAATAGACTGACCCTACCCTGAACAGCTTCCAGTCAAACAGATAAGACAAAGAGTGGGAGAAAGGTGGGGAATTATCACAAGTCAAGATAATGCAGCAACTTCTGGAAGGCCACATAGGGAGTCTGTGACAGAGGCAGAAATTGTAGCCAGATGAGGTCTCCTAAGTCCCAGTCCACCCCTTTTAACCACAAGACCATCCTTCCTTTCAAGGATTACTGCTCTATTACACAGGAGACCCGGAATCCGTTCTATGCTCCAGTCATTCATTACCTTGGAGATGACAGGGACTCAGAGTCCTTTGCAGTTCAAAGGAACTATGAAAAATTCTCATTGTAGGCAAAGTCACCGTCAACCTAATCCACCTTTTTCCCTTTCCCCTTCCCAGCAAAGAATCATGGACTTAGGGAAAAGTGGTGCTTTTCCCCCCAAAAAAATTCTCTCGCAAGACTTATCCAAAAACTCAGGAAAACACCACTCTTCCCATCACTGTCAAACATATACAGCTCTTTTTGCAGTAAATCAAATAGAATTGACACATTTGTGCCAGAGACGGACTTGTAGTAATGCGCCTTTGGGGGATAAATTATGAAGATAAACTCCCTCCTCCTAAAAAAAAATAAATGTATTAATAGAGCCCCAGATCTTGCAGTTGCCTCTGCTGCTCTGCAACAGATTTGCATTGCTCGTTAATGTACTTCCCTCTAGGCACATTTGCCAACCTCAGTTCAAAATATACAAGAAAAGGAATGGGGAGGTTGGCAGGAGGAGTTGTGCCCGCCAGCCAATCCCCTCCAGAAAACAGTTTCAATTGTATCTTTGCAAAATATAATAATCTCATGGTCAACAAGCCCAGGAAAAAGGAAGTGGGGATAATAAAGCAAAGCAAATGCCCAACAAGTCTTGGATTTATCCACTGGCAGAAACTACCGGCATGCAGCTTAGGGGAGATAACATCTCAGATGGAAGATGCAGCCAGGCTGGTAAGCAGAAGACAAATGATGAGTAAAAGCAAACGAAAAATAACCCCCCAGCATCTCCACTTTATTATAATGCTTATAGGGACATGGAAATTGCTTTATTGGACTAGAGCAATGTTTCATCCAGCCCTGCATAGTCTCTCTGATTGTGGCCAATGCTAGATGCTTAAGGCAAACAGCATTGTAACAGGGTGGCATGCCGCAGGCCTTGAAGAGCCTGAAGCTAAACCTACCCTGCTTACACAGTGAGCCTCACCTCAGAGGAATCAGGGGATTCTAGTATAAAAGGAGCAGGAAGTGACAGAGAAGGTGGAAAGCCCAGGAGGAGGTCTCCAGCAGGATGCTGAGTCAGCAGGGGGAAAGCACCAGTTGAGAAAGCCTGAGAAGGGCAAACTCCAGGCAGAAGGTGCTGGGAAACAGAAAGACAGCCCCTCAGAGAAGAGGGGCTGTGCCCAGCTGAAACTGGAATGAAGGCTCTGGGAGTCTGTGTTTTATTCAAAAGACACTGTCTTGGACTATCAGGAGAGAGAGACTGAACTAGGGTTGGGGCCTAGAGGGCCAGTATGTACCTGAGAACTCAATACATTGGACCCCCAGGAGAGGCTTGTTTGAACTACCTTTGAACTGAGTGAGTTCTTAAGGGACCCTGAGGAGAGGGAAACAGAAGCAGGTTGCCTGTAGCATGACCCTGCCTAGGCCATGAAGGGTGCATGAGGGGAGACCAACCCCACTACAGGCATGAAGTCCTTGCGGTGATGCTATCTGTGCAAGAAGACATATTGTGGGAGGGGAGGGAAAATGAACTAAAGATGTGGTCCCCCACTGCTGTGCCTGCACAGAACCCCAGTGATTTAAATGGGGGCACCACATGGGCACAGCAGTCTGCTTCAGTAGGAGGCCCTTTTCCTGGAAGTAACTGGCCCTCCATCTTTCACCTACCCAGATACTACACTGTACTCATCACGTTGGTGCTCAAGCACTACTAGGGTGACCAGATGTCATGATTTTATAGGGACAGTCCCAATTTTGGGATCTTTTTCTTATATAGGCACCTATTACCCTCCCTCCCCCTCCCCCGTCCCAATTTTTCACATTAGCTGTCTGGTCACTCTAAGTGCTACACTCCCAATACCTGTATAAAAATGGCAGAGATGCCACAGAAACTTGTTAAGAGGAGAATGCAGGAACTTTAGGTAGTGGGGTTGGGGGCGGTGTTGGTTTGTTTTTAAGCGAAATAATTAGTTGGGGGAGGAACTGACATTCCTCCCCCGGTCCCCAATCTAGGTCACTGCCACCTATTTAAAAAGCAGTGTGGAGACAGAGAATGAAAATGCTAACAACGAATCATTGCCTCTCTCCCACCTTTCATTTATAACCTGTATTTAGCTTGGTCAGTGGCACCTGGCAGGGAATTAACACAAAAGGGAGCTGGTCTCAGCCAGATTTACTAAGAACAAGAATATTTACAGATAGAACATTGTCATAGCCGGGTTAGTTATAGAAATTAACTACACATAGGTGGTGTGTGGAAGATGGTATAAAACCTTCTCACAGCTAGGAATTAGGAGGAGGAGAAAATGACAGGGTTCAAATGGGAAAACTTCTCCTTCATCGCCAGCCCCTTCTAGACAAGTATTCAAATATTTACATAAGGGTCTAACCGCAGTTAAGAAACCAGCAAAGCCAGATCTACACACAGATTCTGCACTGTTATAACTATGCCATTTAGGGGGGGTGATTTTTTTACCTTAGTATTTATCCCAGTATAATCACAGTTCAGATGCAGTTATACCAGCAGACCTTATTCTCCTTGCCCTACAGGAATAGGTGATACACGTCTGAGTACCTTCATATCAGTGTAACTGCATCCACAGTGAGAAGCGAAGCACTTTAACTATACCGGTTTAAGTAAGGCCATACAGCTTTTTTACATAGATCAAAATAAGGCTCAGCAGCACCCATTCCATGAAGAGTAAAGAGATCCTTAGATCAAAGATGTAACCAGCAGTACTGCACCGTGGGGTATTAACCCTGAGAAACTTGCCAGCCATATGAAGACTGAACAGCACGCATATGAACAGCCATCCCCCCAAAGAGCAGAGTGGAGAGGAAGTGAGAATGTGTTTGTGTTCTTTCTCTTCATTTCCTTACTTTAAAGAGCACATCCTTAGACTGGAGCTGTGGTTATCAGAGTGTGGCCTACAAGGCAGAAAGTTTAAGTCCATCTTAATCTCTCCCTTCTGTTAACACTTGGTGTGTAACATTGATAAGTAAGTTCCAGTAAAGTCAAAATTGGCTTTTTCCCTCTGGAGACCTAAATGGCCTTTTCAGGAAGTATAATAGCCTTCATCTCGTGAAACCAGTTTAGTAGTGTAGATGGATTTTCTCATTTCCATTTTATTACTATACATCTGTTGGCCATCCAGAGAGCAACACACATACTTTATAACACAGTCACCAAATGACACCAGTTTGTTGAATATATGTAGGTGCAGAAATGAGGCTCAAGGGAAACATCTATGTGATTTACTTCCCTAATGTCTAGCCAAATATGGGATTATTTTGGCCTCACCTATATCGTATGGTTAAGAGGTAACTGTATGGATCTTGCATGTATGACTTGTTAACTTGGAAAGAGGCAAGATTTTGAAGGGTCCAAGAGGTCCCCGGAAGACGGCTATTGTAAGCTCTTTGGGGAAAGGAGAGTCTCTTTGTTCTGTGTTCGGACAGTGCGTAGCATAATGGGGTCCCAAGACCATGGCTGGGGCTGCTAGGCACTGCCACAATAGAAACAATAATAATAAAGATTAGTTTATGGAGGCTGTGATGTACCACTGGGAGCCCAGCTTTTAAAAGCACAAATAATTCTTAGTCTATGTCACTCTCTCTTCTTTATAAGAGTGAAAAAAGTAGGTACAATGGGATGGCAGTATGGAAATAGTGTTACACACAAATTCATGTCACAGTTACAAGATTAAGCTTATTACTATTCTTCATATTGCAGCATCTCGGAGCCTCCTTGTGCTAGGCACTGTATCTGTCAAGGGTACTTAAGTGACCCCCATTACCATAGCATCTGTGCACCTCAATCTTTAATGTACTTCTCTTCACAACACCCTGCGAGATAGAGAAGAACTGTTATTCCCATTTTACAGATGGGGAACTGAGACATAAGACTAGGGCCCAGATCCTCAAAAGTATTTAGATATCTTGAGAATGACAAGGTAATTAGGTGTCTAAGGCATACTCAAGCACTCTCAGGGGCTTAAGAGACTTGCTCAAGGAGACACAGGAAGTTTATGGTAAAACAAAGAATTCAATTCAAGTCTCCCAAGACATAAGGTAGCATCCTAACCACCAGACCAGCCTTCCACTTCATATGCATATGAAACAACAGTCCCTTCCCCACAGATCTCACACTACTTGCAGACAACGAGAAACATCAGGTGGAGAAGACAAATATAGATATTAACTGTGCATTGGTTTGTCTGTGACTTTCTGTACCTCATGGGAACACCCTACAGACCCATGTTCATCCTTATAATACGATTGTGTGATATCTAATGCAAAGTCTGTCATGTTGGATGCCTTCGGAAGGCTCATGATGCACTGAGTATTATTTTTGTTATAGTAATGTTATAGTTTGTTATAGTAATGTTATATAGTCTTATGAGGCTGAGAATGTATCCTCATGGCTTAAAGCAAGCCCAGGCAAAAACTCTCCAAGAACAGAGGGGCAGTTCACACCTCATCAGGGCACGTACAGGACAAATCCAGCCCACCCTCACAGAAACAAAGGACACTGGCCTAGGCAACAACAGAGGATCTGTTGGATTCTCGAGTGAGTCACTCCCCTTCCTATGGTCAGTTTGGGACTGCAATGGGGTAATGCTCATCTGACTCTGAAAGGGGGTGGAGGGGCAAAAGTGAAGCCAAGAGTGAAGAAAGAACATGATAAAGGAAGAGACGTTTGCCATGCTCTTCCTCTCTCTTCCACCCACATCTACAGACACCACACCAAGCAACTGAAGCACTGATCAAAGGGGAGAGCCTGGCTGAAGGACAACCAGCCAGCCTGCGATGAGAAACATCTAAGTTTGTAAGGGCACTGAAAGCGTTCAGATCTGTTTAGAATGTGTTTTGCTTTTATTTCATTTGACCAAATCCAACCTGTTGTGCTTTGACTTATAATCACTTAAAATCTATCTTTGTAGTTAATAAATCTGTTTGTTAATTCTACCTGAAGCAGTGTCTTTGGTTTGAAGCATGTCAGAGACTCCCCTTGGGATAATAAGTCTGGTATATATCAATTTCTTTGTTAAATTGACAAACTCATATAAGCTTGCAGCATCCAGCCGGCATAACTGGACACTACAAGATAGAGGTTCCTAAGGTTGTGTCTGGGATTGGAAATATTGGCTAGTGTCATTCACTTGCAAGTAGCTGGGAGCAGCTTACATGACAGAGGCTGTGTGTGAACAGCCCAGGAGTTGGGGTTCTCACAGCAGAGCAGGGTAAGGCTGACTCCCAGAGTTGAGGACTGGAGTGACCTAGCTGATCACCAGTCTAGATAATTCCAGAGGGGAACATCACAGTCAGCCTGCCTCTTCATATGCATATGAAACAACAACAGTCCCTTCCCCACAGAACTCTCACTACTTGCAGTCAATGAGAACATCAGGTGGAGAAGACAAATATAGATGTTAATTATGCACTGGTTTGTCTTTGCAGGGTCAAAATTGATGCACGAGTGCTTTGTGTTTTGAAGCAAGTCACTGCTGCAGATTGACACTTGAAAAAAATCTCACACACACATACTCTTCAGGAATCAGTCAGATAGTTGAATAGATTTATGAAACTCTCAGAAATGGATCAAACTTTTTTGCCAACCAGCCTTAGCAGTGTCCCTTTTATGAACATTAATAACCTGTTGGACTCAGTAGCAACTCTAAAATTAAAGTCTAACCATGATTAATTCCTCTGGAATTTATGGTAATAACATGAATCTTGGACTCATTTAGCATTAATTTTTCTACAGAATTTCCTTCTGCAACTCAGCATTAATGTACCAGTTAATAACTATATTAGTTTTTGAAATATTATCAACTCTTCTCCAATATTAACCTTGCACTGGAGAATGAGACTGCCTGGCATAAGGTGAGAAGGGAAGGGCAGAATGGGTTGCTTTACCTATGCCCAAAATGCCATATTTAACTAAGAGCAGGGACACACACACACACCCAGAAAAAGTCATATTTAAGGAAGGAGAAAGCCTGTCCTTTTGCAATTGGCACAAAAAGGGAGGAAGGATGGTCTTGTGATTAAAGCTCTGGGCAGGAATTCAGAAGATCTGGGTTCAATTCCTAGCTTTGTACTCCATGAGAGATCCTGGAACATCATCATTTACACTCTCTGTGCTGAAGTCCCCTTTGTCTACTATTCCCTTTGTCTCTCTCACCTGTTTAGCTCATAGCTGCCAGTTTCAAGGCAACTTCACTTGTATTCCTCCTTCATGGTCCACTGAGAACACATACTTAAAGGTTTCAGGCTCCCAACAATCACCTCTCTTGTACAGAGATCAGTCTCTCTCTCTCTTTCTTGCTCCTGACTGGGTGTGTGTGTTAAGGTTGCACAGTTCCCTGGTTTAAACTGTGATATCCCCAGTAAGCCAGTCTGCCTAAACGGGCCAGCATCAGCGCTTTGCTTTCATTCAAGAGGCTGTGAACAGTGTAATCGTCCAAAATTACAAGTTTCCACACAGCTCTTTCTAAGCAAGCAATTTTTTCTTAGGTGAAAGCGTGACAGAGAAAACATTAACACAATAAAAGAACCTGCATGCCTGCTAAAAGGCTAACCAGAGATTATCCCAACTCCAACCTCAGGCTCTGGTCAGTCCATCATAACCCACAACTGGCTTTCCCCCCATGGTTATAAGTTCATAACTGTCTGATTCAGAACCGGATCATAAGATGGGCACTTCAACTGTTTCTTTATTCATCTCAGGCCTTTGATCTTATCTCCAGGAACAGGGAATCAGCAGACAATTAACCACTCCTCAGGGTGGAACTTCCAAAGGCTGGGTTTTTGCATAACTGGAGGTGGGGAATTTGCATTGACCTCTCCCTATCGATTCCCTAGGAAATCCACGTCACACACATTGTCCCAAAAACCCATTTTAATCTGGCACAGTTTCACTTTAGTTCTTTGAGCTCCCAGGCCTCACATCACTTCTCCCCCATGGAGAGGTTACTTGCAATCCTGGCCCACGATAATACATAAACTTTCCATTTAATACAATGGACCCCAAAGACACAAACTTAATTCAGCAAGCTCTCCTAAGGATAGGCAGAAATTTCGACACCTGTCACAGTAATCTCTTTGAGGCAGGGTCTCTCTCTTATTATGGGTATGTGCAGAACCTAGCACAATGGGGCTCTGATCTTGTTTGGGGCCCCTAGGTACCACTGAAATTCAAACAACAATAATAAAAACTTAAAGCATGTGAAAGAACGACTGACTGTATTCAGCATATTCAACATAGAGGGAACTACGAGCTCAAAGCAGGTTGAGGGTGCTCAGCCCTTTATAGGTGCTGCTGAGTAACTCGCAAGATCAGTCTGGCCCTGAACTACTTGCTCTTCTGCCCGTACGGCTCTTTCAGCTGCGTTTTATAGTAGGTGCTGCATGCTGAAATCAGAATGTGATTGCATCACACAGACATACCTGGGCTAGCTTTAATCTAGCCAGCACAAGTACCAATAGCAGTGAAGCTGCAGCAGCACAGGCTAGTTGTAAGTAGCCAGGGTCCCAGGTGGCTTGTACAGTCTGTGCTACCACAGCTTCACTGCCATGGTATTTTTGCTAGCTAAATTAAAGCCTGCATGGCTATGCCCACACATGATGCAAACACACCTGTGACTGCAATGTATTTGTGTCCTTTGTCTCATCCTGGAGATGTCTTTATATCCAGCTCTGCCTAATCTCACTTCCATATAATGGAGGTGTTTCTGGAGTGGCAGGAAGAAGCTGGGGCGATGAACGTGGACCAAAGAACGTGTTGATGATTGAAGCCAGCACCTTTTTCACAACACTTTGCTGCAGTGTTCCACTTCTGGTGAGCCTGATAATTTCCAGATCCCATTTGGTGGTGAAGACCTCAGCACAATAAAAAAAACCCAAACATGCCAATAGCACATTATATTTACAGGGGCCGGCGGATGGAACCCTATATTGGCAGTGGGCTGAGCAGGGCCAGCGGTCAGGACCCTGGTTGGCAGGGCCAGCAGATGGAACCACTTTTACACTAGGATACAAAAAGAGAATAGGTGAAAAGGGTTACTTAAAGAAGAGGCTGGCTCTTTAACTTGATCTTCAAAACATCAGTGTCAAGACGGCTATTCAGGAAACCAGATGATGTACTCTGGTGGGTATTGTAGGCCTTCCAGTGGGCATCCTCTGGGCATTTGGCTCGTCAGGCTGGCACAGCCAATGGATTTTTTGTCTTCTCCTTCCTGAAAGAGGGAGGAATATTGTTGCTTCTTGGCATTGTGGTGACAAGGAAGGATTGCACCTTCTTTTACATTTCTGGATCTTCAAGGTTATGATTTTGGTTTGTTTCACCCTCTAGCACTTCCCCAGAGATGATCTGAGCAGATCACAGGTCTAGTATACAAATAACATGGTCCAATCTAGGTTGAAGGTGGGCAAACTTGACCTTTGTTCAGTCTGAAAAGTCACATCTCTTACTGGTAGTTCTGTAACAATGTGTGTCACTGGACCACAAACATAGATGTATTCTGAAAATATGGAATTCAGAGATGACAACTCCATGGATGAGGTTCTGGGGTACTGTTTACAGAGAACAAATGATCCAAGTTTCTGTACGTCCCTACGTGCTCTAGACATGATGTATGACCCAATTATTATTTGTTATTTCACACACATTTCCAGTCATCTGTACTTCACTCTCTCAGCATTTCCTTAAATATTCTGGGCTTTTTATTGGTAAAGAATCAAAGAACTAACCATTCATAGTCTGACCAGGCAAAGGGGAAGACAGATGAGGACAGGCAGAGTGTGTCCACCAGAGAGAAGAGAAGGAGAAATTGCACACAGCTAGAAGTTTCAAATCAATACCAGGTCCTCAAAATGGAAACTATGGAAGATACCTCTCAAGATCCAGAAAGTCCAAAGGGACAGAGAGATATACATGACCACACATGTGGATGGCAGCTTGGTGCAACCTGCAAAATCAAGCTTGCCTGTAAAGAGTTATCCAACCATCCAAGGAAGATGGTCGATCTTTGTAGGAGATTCAACAGTCAGAAGACTCGAAAGAACGTGCTGCAAGGGACAGGCGGACAGCAGGATGGTGTGTTGCCTTCCCGGAGCCAAGACATAAGACTTCCCTCTAAGGTTGGATAGGCTTCTGAAGTCAACCAGCAAGGATCCATTGGCGACAGTTCATATCAGCACTAACAACACTGCCTCAAGGATATCTCACAGAAAGAAGATGACTTAAGGGACCTCGAAAGCATGCTGAAGAAAAAGACTGTCCAAGCGATTTTCTAGAGAAATTTTCTCACCCTTGGGTGAAAGAAGGCAGAAGAGTCTAGAAGTGAGCTGCTGGCTAAATAAGTGGTGTTGGGTTTGGGTTCTGTGTAACATTGGACTGTCTCCTATGAGAAGAAGAGGAGGCTGTATAGTTTGGATGGCCTCCCCTCGGTAGGAGGAGGATAGGGTGACCAGACAGCAAGTATGAAAAAATCAGGATGGGGGTGAGGGGGTAATACGAGCCTACGTTAAAAAAAAGATCAAAAAATCAGGACTGTCCCTATAAAATCAGGACATCTGGTCACCCTAAAGGAGGACCAATCTCCTTGGGACAGGCTGTGTAGAGTAATCAGGAGAACATTAAACTAATATCAAAAAGGGAGAGTAATAAAAGGAAAAATATGAGAACTCAGCACAAAATTGAGATGTTGAGAACAAAATTAGCCAAGGAATCAAAGGACAAGAGGAAAAGAAATTCTTGAATTGCCTATACACCTGGGC
Organism: Dermatemys mawii; assembly: GCA_007922305.1. NCBI lineage: Eukaryota > Metazoa > Chordata > Testudines > Dermatemydidae > Dermatemys > Dermatemys mawii. Next base: position 2,709,810 of record ML677332.1, on the reverse strand, counting down.
TAGGATTCTGGGTAGAAAACAAAGGGGATTAGAATGGCTCATTTATGAGCATATAAATTCAGTCTAGTTAGTATTACTGAAACTTGGTGAGAAGATTCACACTATTGGAATGTTGAAATCCATGGATAAAACCTATTTAGGAAGGATAGAGTAGGCAAAAGGGGAGGGAGAGTGGCACTCCATGTCAAAAATAGCATTACCTCTTTCCAACTCACTGATAACTTGAAAGAAAATAATTTTAATGCTTATGGATCAATATGTGGCAAAAGCCCCAAGCCCATGGGTAGAGTTGGGGGGATACTGCAGGGCTTCGCCCTCAAACTGCAGTGCCAGAGCAGGGCAATCCCGGAGGACAGCTCCCCACCCTCCTCCTCTTCCCCCACACACCAAGGCCCTGACCCTTGGCCAAGTTGGAGGTGGGAAACTAGAGCCAGTCACTGTGGGGCAGCTGCTCTTGCTGGTGCCATGGAGCAGGTAGCAATGTTTCTCCCTATGCACGCTGAGCACTCCTCCCTTTCCCCCCAGGTCTACACCCTAAGCTACACCCCTCACTGCATACAGCCCCTAGCTACCATCCTGCTTGTACTGTAAGCTACCCCCGTGGCTGCACACAGCTCCTAGCTACCACCCAGCCTGCAACCTGAGCAGTTTGCAAACTTCGTGAGCTGAGACCCCGCTTTGATTTATAATTTCTGTTTGTATCCCTCCCCAACCCAGACAGGCTGGGTGGCCTGCTGAGGTGAGTCAGGAGATGGATGTGGCTCTCCCTCCCTCGGTCCCACCCCACAAAATAAAAGTCAAACTGTGCCTATGCCCAAGCCCCTCACCACCACGCAGCAGCCGAATCCTGAATCCCCAGCACCCCGCAAGGCTAAAGTCCAAAGCGCCCCCCGCCCAACGGCTGAAGCCCAGAGCACTGAGCCAACCCCCATTCACCATCCCCCTGAGCCCTAGAGTTTTTATAGCATGTTGAGGGGGGCTCAAAAAGAAAAAGATTGAGAACCCCTGGCTTAGATAACAAGTGACCATGATTTGGTCACATTTGTTATGTGCAAGCAGATCGGTAATATATATATTTTGTGCTTTAATAGGGCTAATTGGACAAAGCTGAAAACAATTATGAGTTAAAACAGCTGGGAAGAAGAATTTAAACAGAAAAACATGAATGATAATTGGGAATCTTTTAAGAACACATTACTAGATGCCCAAAAAGCCACAATTGAGAAAGAAGGCCATACAAGTTTTTAAAAAAACCTAGTTTAGAAGGGAAGTGAAGACATCTATAAAAAAATTATACACAACAAATGGCAGAAAGGGGACGTTGATAGTAATGAATATAAATCAGACGTTAGGAATTGTAGAAAATTGATAAGAGAAGGAAAGAGACAGAATGAGAAATTCAGGGCCAGCAGAGTTAAGTAGTATTTTTTAAAATATATTAGGAACAAAGAGTCCAGACAATGGTATTGTTCCATTACTCCATGGAAATAGCAGAATTATCAATAATAATGCAGCAAAGATCAGAGTGTTCAATAAAATATTTCTGTTCCATTTCTTGGGAAAAAACAGATTATATAGTCTCATCATAGGGTGCCAATAGCACTCTTTCCAATTCCACTAGTATCTCAGGTCAGATTAAACAGCAGCTCCTAAAGTTAGACAGTTTTAAATCAGCAGATCCAGATAACTTGCATCCAAGAATTTTAAAAGACTTGGCTGAGGATCTTGCTAGACCATTAATGTTGATTTTCATTAAGTCTTGGAGCATTGGGAAAATTCCACTAGACTGGAAGACAAATAATGATGTGCTAACTTTTAAGATGGGTAAAGGGGATGACCTGGTAATTATAGGCCTGTCAGCCTGACATTGTTACCTGACAAGGTAACAGAGTGGCTGATATGGGACTCAATCAATAAAGAATTAAAAGAAGGTTATGTAATTAAAATAAATCAACATGGGTTTATGGAAAATAGATCCAGTCTAACTAACTTGATATCTCTGATAAGATTACAAGTTTGGTTGATGAAAGCAATAGTGCTGATGTAATATACTTTGACTTGATACCACACAACATTGATTAAAAAACTAGAACAATATAAAATTAACATTGCATAGATTAGAAACTAGCTAACTGATAGGTCTCAAAATGCAATTATAAAAGGTGAATCTCATCTATCAGATATATTTCCAGTGGGGCCCAACAGGGATTGGTTCTTGGCCCTATGCCATTTAACATTTTTATCAATGATTGGGAAGAAAACATCATAAAAAAATCATCACTGATAAAATATGAGGATGACACAAAAACTTTGGGAGTGGTAAATAATAAGGAGGACAGGACACTAAGTCAGAGTGAACTGCTTGGCAACCTAGGTGCAAGAAAACAATATGTATTTTAATACAGCTAAATATACATGTATACATCCGGGGACAATACTGACATAATGGGGGACTTTATCCCAGGAAGCAGTGACTCTGAAAAAGATTTGGGGATCCTGGTGGATAATCAGCTGAACATGAGCTCCCAGTGTGACTCTGTGGCCAAAAGAGCTAATGGGATCCTGGGATGTATAAACAGGGGAATCTCGAGTGGGAGTAGAGAGGATATTTTACCTCTGTATTTGGCATTAGTGCAACCACTGATGGAATACTATGTCCTGTTCTGGTGCCTACAGTTCAAGGATGTTGATCAACCGGAGCAGGTTCAAAGAAGAGCCACAAGAAAGACTAAAGAATTAATAAACATGCCTTACGATAAGCTAAATAGATAGACTCAAAAAGTTCCAACAAAAAAAAGGTTAAAGTCTATAGTACCTACATAGGGAACAGGTAGCTGTTAATGGTCTCTGCAGTCTAGCAGAGAAAGATATAACACAATCCAAAGGCTGGAAGTTGAAGATAGACAAATTCAGAGTGGAAATAAAGCGTAAATTTATACCTGTGAGAGTAATGAATCACTGGAACTATTTGTCAAGGGTTGTGGTGGATTCTTCATCACTGACCATTTTTAAAATCAAGTTTGGATTTTTTTCTAAAAGACAAGCGTTAGGAATTATTTTGGGGAAGTTTTATGGCCTATGTTATATGGGAGCTCAGAACAGAGGATCAGAATGGTCTATTCTGGTCTTGGAAAGAGTCACCTCTAAGCAAAATAGCTGTCAAATTCTCTTAAGCTAAAGAAATAGTAAGAATTTGCAGAACAAGAAAACTGAACTTTATAGACTAGGCCTCACTGAGGGAAATGGGCCTATCTGTATATTTAGATACCTAAATAAGTTTAAAAACCTGGCTCATAGTGACCAGAAACATTCAGTTAATACCTTTTCAATAAATCAGTTAATTTTAAATGTGAAACATATTTTGATAAGGGAAAAAAGTAAGTTCACATACTCCACCATTTAAGATAGTTTCATTTAATAAACAAACATTAATTTTTAAACACCGTTTTTGTGCTTTTTAATTGGATTCCCATATCCATCCAAACATAGTTCATCACAGATCACAAGGAAATAAGTTAGCATTCAGAAAAAACAAAATTAATCATTCACCGTATTCTAACCAATTAAAAATAAATGCATGTTACATTATGCAATTATTTAAATAAATCAGTGTTGTAGATATGGTGTATCTGCCTGGTTAGCAAAAAAGTAACAAGTTTATTATAAAGGCTATATTTAGCTGAAAATTGATGCATTTGGATGGTCATACCAACCAATGAGAATGAACCTCTCTTTAGGAATACAACTAAAGTACAAATGCAAAACAAGATTAAAGTAGATGATTTAAATCAAGGTTTCCTGCCTGCTGATTTGAGTCAGATTTAAATCAATTCCCCCTTCTCCACATTGCAGGCATCAGCCTTTTACTGCAAGAAACATGGATGAACAACACTCCTTTAAGACTCAATCATTGCTATTTTTTAAAATCAGGCATTCATCTTCTGTAACAAGGTATAGACAACCTCCACTTCCCCCTGGGTTAAATGCACACTGCCTCCAGTATTCTGCAACATTCCCAGAAGTGACAGCAAGAGAGTGGAAACAAGAATCAACCCTAAGCATCCCAAACTGCAGTGAGCAGCACTGTTCCCGTAAGTCACTGGAACTGATGTTTGCAATTGCAAAAAAGGAGAAGTTGGCCAATTCCCTCTCAGCAGAGTTCAGCTTTGGCAACCGCTGATATTGTGATAAGTTTCATCACCGCAGGCCCTTGAGTCATGACTGTAGGTGACCAATGGAGAAATATTTAATAAGTACCATATGCTTCCCAATTGCTTTAAGACCCAATATATCATAAAAAACAACAACATGACAACTGTGCAGCTGCCTGAATGGATCATGATTTAGATATTTGGTTTGCAACTGTATCTTACAACAAAGCAATAACACCACATGAAGCAGAAGGGAAGAGAATAAAGAGATGCAACATGATGGTGCTGAAAGAGGACATAGGATCAGCACAAATCTGGTGAGAGGTGGAGGATATAGCTGCAACTTAAGGTACAGGGTCTTTTCCCCTTAGCAGCTCTGACTGAGTTACTGCCATGGCTCTGATCTCATAATACTGCCTTATAGTACATCCAGGGCTCCCTGTATCACTTAAAGCAGGGGTCTTCTAAGTGGGGTGCGTGAGACCTCCCACAGGGGTGTATGATACTCCACCCATGGAGGGCCGCGGTGTCCCGGCGCCGCCGTGGGATCAGCCCCGGGAGACCGCTGAAATTGCAAGCAGTCTGTTTTTGTCCCGCCAAAATGCCACTAAAAGCGGAAGCTTTCCATTCGGCGGCATTTCGGCGAACATACCCCAGGGCCGCAAGTGGACACGGGAGAGCGGAAGGGGGCTGCAGACAAAAAACTTTGACGAACGCTGACAAAGGATACAATTAACCTACATATACACCTTTCCCTGTCTCTCTGGCTTTCATACCCATAGCCCTCACACCACTGTCCTATTACCTTATCTTAGCTATTACCTTCCCCTTCCCAGCAGATTTACACGCTGAGGAACTGACACATGTATAAGACGGTTTATTGATTTAGTTAATAATAAGACATATGTAGTTAGGAGGTAGTAAGGCCAATGGCACAGCCCAGAGGTGGCCAACCTGTGGCTCCGGAGCTGCATGCGGCTCTTCAGAAGTTAATATGTGGCTCCTTGTATAGGCACCAACTGTGGGGCTAGAGCTACAGGTGCCAACTTTCCAGTGCTCACTGTTCAACTCCTGCCTCTGCTACAGGCCCTGCCCCCACTTCACCACTTTCCTCAAGGCCCTGTCCCTTCCCACCCCTTTCCCCGAGCCTGCTGCACCCTCGCTCCTCTGCTTGCCCCCCAGAGCCTTCTGCATCCCGCGTGAGGCACGCGGATGGAGGGGAAGCGCTGATTGGCAGGGCGGCTGGCAGGTGGGGCGGATGAGCTGATGAGCGCTGCTGACATAATACTGTGGCTTTTTGGCAATGCACATTAGCAAATTCTGGCTCCTTCTCAGGCACAGGTTGGCCACCGCTGACATAGCCCAAAACCCTTTTACAGCAGGAGCTAGGGGTTCAAATCCCAGCTTCTGCAACACACAAAAAAGTGAGTTTGGTAGTTTCCTCCTAGTCCCCATTCAGGGCCTCATTCTGCGCCAGGGTAGTCTGCTCCTGAAGGGTAGTGGGGCCTCCTGGTCAGCCTGCCCAGTCATGTGGCATTGCTCTTTCATAATCTGAAAGGTTTTATATACAGACCTGGGAGACACAGAGGAGAGAGGAAGTGGTCTCAGAAGAAAGATGTGTTCAGGCAGGGCGGCGGGAGGGATCCTGTTACTGTTTCTTTAAGGGCAAAGAGCCAGGATCACTGCAGAGAGGGTGGGGCAGCGCCCCTCCCCCAAATAATTGGGAATGAGCTCAGAGAAGGGGACCAGCATAAATAGTGCCTCTTCCCTCAAAGCAAGGCAGACACCAGAAAACATCAGCAGGGCAAAGCTAGCCTGCTGAGCAGCTTGATTAAGGAAAAGGGGTCAGCCAAAGGAAAGGCTGACAAAGGTCCAACGGGGCTAATCCATTGCTCAGCTCCAGAGAAGAGATCTGAGGGGTCCTGCGTGAGAAGGAAGTGAAGGACTAATTAACACAGCCCATTTCCAAGACGGAGAGCTGGGACTCCTGCTTAAGGAAGAACTGAAAAGGACTAAATCAAAACAGGAACTGGGGAGGGTTCCTGAAACAGAGACTGTTTCCAGGAACTATGAAGAAGGAAGGAACCGGAGAAGACAAATGTCCTAGGTATAGCTGAGTCAAGTCCTTCTTATGCTTATGGCTGTCATTAATAAATGAGACCTTTCGGGGGGGGGGGGGCGGCGGGGGGCCTTTAGATTAAAAAAAATAGATCTGGCTGGACTTGTTGATGTAAGCAGTGTCAGGAATGAGATATATTCTGACATCTGGTGGCGAACTATGGGAATTGCAGTGAGTCTTAGAAAATAATTCTGGGGCTAATCACTGCGCCTAGCCTGAGCCCACAGCAGCCCACATGGCCACTTCGGCTGATGAGGGAGCCCCAGTTTCTATGTTATTGAGGCAGGAATGATAAAGTGATGTTACTGTGATTATGTGAATGAAGGACTATGGACATGTACTTGGCCCTTGTTATGATGGAGGGACTCGCCATCATCTAGGTAGCACTCAGTGGGCAAGGGCCATGCGTTTCAGAACACTGTGACATCGAGAGAGGTGGGGACAAGCATCTATACCTTTTGGTGAGGGTGCTGTCTAAGGGCCTCCCAGGCCTATTGCACCCTGCCTCTCTCCACTGTGGAATGTCAGAATTGAATTTTTGCTTCCATTAGGAGCCTGGTTTCAGGCTGCTGAGCTGAAAATTGCTTTGGGCTCACTGGTGCACCTGCACTAAGGCTCCCCTACTGTATGCTGAAATCACTTAAGAGCTGAAATCACCTAAGAGCTAAAGAAATCACTGAGCACTGTCTTAAGTAGGGGGGCCTGAGAAAAGTGCAGAGTGGCTGGTGCAGCAGAGCAGTCTGTGTGTCAGCTAGCAGGACGGCTAGCAGAGTTGTTGGTGCTGCGGGCAGAGTGACCGGCGCGGCACAGCTGTCTGTGTGTCGGCTAGCAGAGCAGCTAGTGGATCAACGGGCAGAGCGGTTCGTGGGACAGCCAGCGGAGCAGAGCCGATTGCGGTGAGAGCTGCAGCGGAACCTCACGGAGAGGCGGCGCAGTTGGCCTCGGACCACGTAAGGTGCCCCGTGCCCTACCCTCCAATTCCACCCAGGCTGGAGGTAAGACTCTGCCAATTGACTTTTGAACTCTGCACTGACCAAGAACAGAGACTCTTGGGCTGTTGGACTTTTGGGGCTATTGAGTGACTTTTGGGGTTGTGGAACTCAAGAGCCAAATGGAAGGCCACGGCCTAGTTGCTGGGAGGGGGGCTTCTGGTTCATGGTTTGGTTCATTAACCTTGTTTGTGGTGTTTCCCCAATATAATGCCACATTGTTTCTCCCTGTTATTAAAAGGCTTTGGTACACTCAGACTCTGTGCTTGCGAGAGGGGAAGTATTGTCTCTTACAGACGCCCAGAGGAGTGGTATATGGTTGTCCCAGGTCACTGGGTGGGGGCTCGAGCCGGTTTTTTTTGTATTATGCTATTGGAATGGAACCCCTGGATACTGAACCCGGCCCTTGTTGCTGCCAACTCTGATGGGCAGAAGGGTTACATTTATAACCCAGGTGATGGAAAGTAAAGCTCACCTGTGGTGCCACGCCTGACCAAAAAGGGGGCATACACCTGGGTCACTTCCATGTCATCACAGAGCCAAAGCCACTGAAGTCAATGGAAAGACTCAATTCCAGTGAGCTTTGGCTCAGGCCCTTTAACTTCACTGAAATCTGGCACAAGTAGCATTCTTTTTGCTCAATGAGGCCAAGTGCTGAAAGAGCAAAGGATCATATGGATCAGAACTGGGGTGTAGTATTGGCAACACAGTGTGGGAGACATGGTATTGTCTTGCTCAGAAAGAGAAAGAAGCCTTTTTGGAAAATAAAAATTCAAGTGTCACTGAATTCAGTCCCCATGAAAAGGCTCCTCCTCCTTTAATCATCTAGTGTATGTTCTGGACAAGGAACACATTACTTTTTACTATTAGCAGACTCAGTTTAATTTCATTCCTACAAGAAAGGCTTGTAAGATACGATGGAGGAAATGTCAGGAACACTATAACTAATGGCACAAATTTCAATGGCAATTATTTCCTAGCAATCATTTTATCATTTGCAGGGTTTCACAGCAGAGGTCAAATAGCTATTTTCTTCTTATATTCCTCAAGCCATATGAAGTGCAAAAACTAATAATACACGCCTAGGAAACTAAAGTAACAACATCGCTGGTTCTTGAAACAAAATTGAATTGGTGGATTATCTTTCTAAAGTAGATTTATCTACACAACCTCTGTTTGACATCTCAGTCCTTAACCCCATTTAAAATTTAAAAAATCACTTTATACAGTTAGTAATTTTACACACACAAATACACACAATGAATACACTCGTTAAAATTCCTTCAACAGTCTTAGTGGGGTGACATTATACCCATTCATTTACCAGAGAAAAAAGAAAATCATTTGGTATTCAGTAATGAGGAAGATGTCTCTCTGGAAATATCAGATTCATTTACAGTAACATTTCCACTAACCACGTTACCCACAAGTGGCTGAAGAAAAGCCACAAGTGGGTAAAAATGATGAGTCCAAAACCAGCGTAAGTAAATCTAAATATATGAAATAGTTTGGATAGTTGGGTTCTATCCACATACAATGACAAGAAATAGCCTCTTGGGAAGAGGGAAACTGCAAAGACATCATGCCATGTCATAGGTGATGTCTGAGAACGCCATATTACTATGTTAGAAAGGGCCTGATTTAATAAAAAATTTAAAAGATGGCTATTTGCATGCATGCAGTTACCATGTAAATCCCCAAATTGAAATAGGCATGCATTCAATGATAAGTGCAGATTACAGCAGAGACTTCAAGCCTTAGTTTATGAAAATCAGACCCTGAGTGTCATATAATAAGCACTAAGGGTCAGATTATCAAGGGCATTTAGGCACCTAAAGATAAAAGTAAGCACTCACTAAGCACCTATTAGGATCTGAAATCTGGCCCTAAATCGGAGTGGGCAAAATTTTTGGCCTGAGGGCCACTGCTGAGAACAGAAATTATATGATGAGCCGTGAATGCTCACAAGATTGGGGTGCAAGCTACAGGGTGGGGCCAGAAATGAGGAGTTCAGGGTGCAGGATGGTGCTCTGGGCTGGGATCGAGGGGTTTGGAGGGCAGGCGAGGGGATCAGGGTTGGGGCAGGGTGGTTGTGGTGTGGGGAGAAGATTGGGGTACAGGCTTTGTGCAGCACTTACCTCAAGTGGCTCCCAGAAGCAGAGGAATGTCCCTTCTCCAGCTCCTACATGGAGGTGCGGACAGGCAGCTCTGCACGCTGCCCTGTCCACAGGCACCACCCCTGAAGCTCCCATTGGCCGTGGTTCCCAGGCAAAGGGAGCTGCAGGGGTGGCATTTGGGGCAAGGACAGTGTGCAGAGTGGAGCTGCCCCTATGCATAGGAGCCGGAGGGGAGCAGCCCCCGACCCTGCTCTCCGGCTAGAGCGCCGGAGGGGGACCATGCTGCTGCTTCTGGGAGCTGTGTGGAGCAGCCCCAACCTTTCTCCCTGGCTGGAGTGCTGGAGCAGGTCAAGCTCCAGGCCCCGCTCCCAAGTGGGAGCTAGAGGGCCTGATTAAAACGGGTGGCAGGCCGGATCTGGCCCACGGGCCATAGTTTGCCCACCCCTGCCCTAAATGCATACTGAGAGCCAAATTCAAGCTGTGGCCCGTAATAGGCATGATGGACAGTCATGCAACTTCTGCAGTGTATTAACCTGCACCCACATTCTAACTGAGAAAAGCCCCATGGACTCTTCATACAGTCTACCAGGAGTAAACACAACCTGCCTAGGGAAGGCTGTTCACAGGAGTCACTGGTAATCAAGAAGTTATGAGCAGCAGCCAGGGCCAGTGGAGAGTATACAGGACTGGAACTCGAGAGCCATTGGTTCTATTTCCACTCTGCCACTGGCATGCTGTGTGATCTGCATACGTCTACACTGCAGTTGGGAGTGAGAGCCCAACCCAGGTAGACAGACTCTCACTAGTGGGGCTTGAGCTATCATGATAAAAATAGCAGCATGGCTGGGGTGTCATTTGAGCTAGCCACCTGAGCTTGGACTTGGGGTGGGACGGGCTGCAACATCCATTCTGCTGTTTTCAGTGCACTAGCTACAGCCCCACTACCACTGGATCTGTCTACCCACACTGGGAGACTTGCCCCCAGCTGCAGTGTAGACACACTCTCTGGGCCTCTACTTCCCCTCCCCCCCCCTTTGTCTGTCTAGTTGGATTATAAACTCTTTGGAGCAGGGGCTGTGTGTTTGTACAGTGCCTAGCACAATGGGACCCTGATCTCCGTTAAGGCCTCTTGGAACTCATGTAATACAAAGAGAAAATGCAGACCACCCCACCCCCACTCTCTAGGCCATGCCTCCCAAATCCTCCCCAACTTCTGTTGTAAGTTCAGTTAAGTGATTTTTTGGAGGATTTGCTGAGAGTTTTCCCATGCATGGCCACACACAGCAGTCGGCTCTTGAGTTGTAGAGTCTTTAAATCATGCATTGTACATATTTAATTATTTTTTAAACAAAAATATGCAAGCAGCAGGCTTGAGGGTTGTGCCTTTGGCATTTTATAAAGGTCACCCTTCATGTAGAGGAAAAGATGGTTGAAAGTTAATTAAATTATATTGAACATGTATCCAGATTCTCCAAAGCAAGCGCTTTAACATCTGTGAACAGCAGCCAGGGTTTTAGAGGCATTTTGAGAATGTGGTCATCAGATAAATCGGACGTGGGGCTTGTAAGAAATTTGGCTGCATTGTGCATATTTTGTTTGTAAGTTCCTTCAACTGTTTTTTTACCATATTGGGTGTAGTTTACTACTGATGCTGAACACCTCCTGTTAGAAGCATTCTAAAGCTAGTGTATAATAACAACTGTTCATTCCTCAGACTATACAGGCCTTATGATGGCAATAATAGCCTTTCAGATGGGACTTTTTGTGCTGATGGGTATTAACACATGCACAGCAGAAGGATTCTGACAGAATGAAAATAACTTGAATCCTGTCAAAGTCCAAAGTAATTTCAGCCATTATGTTAGTGGGTGCGTGCTGCGAGCATGCAACAGAATACAGTCACTGGGAAGCTTATGATTTTCTTAAATTCTTCTGGCATAAAACGCATGCATTCTGTGTAGCTGGTTCTGTGGCCGTGACAGACCTGCATCTGATTCTGTCTCATACTGTACAGTGCATCCATTACAAGCCCTAATTAGGCCTCATACCTGCAAACTACTCTGGGCAGGCAGCCCCTGGCAACCATGCATAAGTAACTTGAAGGTCTGGGGTATTAACAAACAATGAGAGGCATTAAAAAAATGTTACAGCCAAGAGATCCACTCAAAAGTGCAAGAGGTTGCCACCTATGGAAGGAACTCCCAAAGAAAGCAGGGACTGATGGCTGCATGGAAGCAGCTGCCTGAGTTGAAGAGGATGAGAGACATTTCCATGTGTACTAAAATTCATAGACAGCCCCAATTTTCACAGGGCTTCCTGCAAGCCAGTCTGCAAGTTAATCAGTACCACAGCATATGCCAGGCTTCCTTATGCTGCATCACAACTATTGTGCCTCTGCATACGGATACTGTGTCAGCAAGCAATGTGTGTGTGTCGTGACAGATGGAGGCAATGTCCCACACTGATATCAGGACATGAATCTGATGCAGTATTGTGGCATGATGTTCCTAGGAAAGGAAAAAAAAAAAAAAAAAAAAAAGATGTCGCCCTATGGTAGGGGCACCAGCAGGCAAGTGCTGTTGTCATGAATGTATAATGTATAAAGGACAAGAGCTTAAATAGATTCTTTGCCCTGGACAAAAATGAGAAATGAAAAACCACAACCAGCACAGTGAAAACCCTCCTTCTAGATTGTCCTATTGACCTACCTGTCACTATCATCTGTGTGATTAAGAACACAGAAGTTGCCATATGGGGTCAACCCAGTGCTCCATCTATCCAGGATCCTGTGACAGTGGCCAAGTGCTCCAAATAAGGTGCAAGAAATCCAGATTGTTAGACATTTTGTCAAAAGCCTTAGAGGAAATCCCATCCAAAGATCTATATTAGACAGGCTGTCCAGAAGGCAGCACATTTCAAAGAGGTTATGGCTTCTTCCGATAAATAAATCTATTGACAGGGCTCAGTTCCACTGCAGCAACAAGTCTGGTGTGTGGTGTGACGGAGTCAGACCAGAAGGATATAGGAGAGTGCTGGAAGGCAGGTATATTAGTCTCAGGATGTGCAGGTCCTTGTTCCCTGGATAGCCAAACAAAGGCTACTCCAGACCAATCAAGACACCTGGGGCCAATTAAGAACCTTCTAGAAAGGAGTAGAAACAGCTAGCCTAATTGGGACACCTGAAGCCAATCAGGGACTGGCTGAATCCAGATAAAAACCTCCCAGTTAGTCAAGTGGCTGTGGGTGTCAGGAGCTGTGGAAGGAGGTTGTGCTGTTGGTGAGACAAAGTGTTGGACAACATATCATACTGAAGGAAGGAGGCCCTGAGGTAAGGGTGAAGTGGAGTTTGAAGAAGCAGGGACTGCTGTGGGGAAGTAGCCCAGGGAATTGTATTGTGTTTTGTGGATAAAAGGTCAGCCATCTTAGCTGATACTATTAGGGTCCCTGGGCTGGAGCCCGGAGTAGAGGGCGGGCCCGGGCTCCCCCCTGCTCTTTCCACCTTCCATACTGGCCTGTGATGAAGGTAACTCACTAGGTGGTGACTCTTGCCAATTATACTGAGAAAGGGAGGTCACTCTGGGGCCTAGGTGAGTTTCTGAGGCCCCTAAATCTGCCAGGAAGCGCAGGACCCACGAGTACAAACTTGGAGCTTTGTCACAGTGGTCATTGCTGTTTCTTACCCTCCTTTCCAGCTGGGTTAAATGAGGCACCGATGTTACACAGTGAGTCAGTAGCTCAATCAGTCTGAATCCCCAACCCCGTCTCCTACTCTGAGCACTGAATTATATATTCTTTGTCATCCTAAGGAGTAGCAATGGGGAAGATAGTTAATGAACTGGAAGTACAATGCCCCCTCTTCTTAAGATTGTTCTCGTGCATATTATATAAAAAGGTCTGAGTTTGTAATGAACTTCAAGTGGCGCCAAGGGGCACAGTCAGCGCCTTCCACCAGTTACAGAAACCCCAGAACAAACTGTCTCCTTTGACTCCCAGCTGTTCTCATCTAATAAGCATTGACAAAAAGCAACTGGGTATATGATCTGCACATAGGTTCAAAAAGCTTAAATTAGCGTTATAACAGCAGTAGCCATTGTTGAAAACGGGCTGCTTCTTAAAAGACAAAAATAAAAAAAGGTTTCCTGCTCCAGATTTTATTAGCAGCAGACATATCGATATGAGTCAACAGTCTAACTAGCCTGGCTAATCAATGCTGTTAAAGCAGAGCTTGTTTTTGTTCAGAAAAATAAATACTCTATTCTAAAAAGAGCGACCTTGCCTGGATCAGTGCCCTTTGTTTTAATAAAGCAAGCAATAAAGCCACATTGTGGGTAAGATCCCCTGCTCATGTAAATTATTGCTGCTCCACTTATTTCAATGGGGATATGCCAATTTACACCAGCCAAGGATTTGGGCCAATTTTGTTACCTTTGGATTGTTTACTTGGTTCTTATGTTGTCAAGTAAGGTAGACAAAATCCTTGTGCCAGAAGGCTTGCTGGGATCTGCTCTACATAGGGCTTAATTTCTCCTCATGACTGGTTTCTTCATTGGATATCTTTGACCACATGGGATACAAAATCTTTTCACCCTGCCACTGCATCCCCCTTCCAGTTCCACCCATCTACCCAGATTCCTCACAGGAGAGAGGAGTCCATTCTGGTTGACTGGACTGACCCCAAAACACCACAGCCAATCCCCTCTGTCATGATGGGAGGCCAAAATCATCTCCAACATACGTCCTCCCAGACTTGTCTCTCCAGAAATGCAATGGAGACTCTCCAATTAGTGGATTCATCTGAGGTTATTTTCAGTATAAGAAAAGCTAGAGCTCCTAGCAGTCCGCAAAGCACTAAGCAATATGAACAACCACTTAGGCACCAGATGCCGATATGTCAGACTACACAATATCATCTTACCTGCCCCAACTGGGAGGCCCTAGGTTGCAATGGATGGCCACTGGCTATAAATATATCTATGGGAAGTATAGCCTCACCACTCAGCTCATTCATAAGACAGACGGAATGTGAGGAAAAAAAGTCTTGTTCAGGGGCAAACTCCTGTGAAAAGAAGCTTCCATGAACAGAGATACTGTCATCTGTGGTCAGACTTATCTAGACTTATCTCTAGAATATCAGTGGTGACTCTTGAAAGGGGAACATTTGCCAGTTCAACCACAAAACTCCAACTTTCTTCTTTGAAAGCAGTGGGAGGAAAGTTGCATTCTTAATCCTTTATCAAGCCCAATGTATCTACCTCAAATATAGGTCAGTGCAGTTTGTCAAGCTGCAGGCTTTTAGTATAAGATACTCCTCTCCTCAAGCCCCAGACATGCCACTTCTATGATCAGCTGCATGCCATTCTAAGGGGGACCCTACCACTACCCCACCACTGTCCGTGGACGCCTGCAAGAGAGGTGTCTCATGCAACAGGGAGAAGGATTTTATGGAAGAGGAGGATGAGAAGAATGCACAGCAGTCAAGCAGAGAATCTCCCTGGCAGCCAGGATCTTTTCATCACCCTGGAGCCAATACCCTCCCAAGGTGGGTTCCCAGACCCTGAAGCCAGAGAAGACACCTCTGGTGAACGCACCTTTTAAATACCCTACAGGGTTTAAAAGCAATTGTATTTAATGTTTGATTTGACCTGAAGACTTGGGATGCATTCGCGGTGAGTACAGACACTGGAAAAGTCTGTTAGCGTGTTTGGGGATGGAGTGGGAATCCTCCAGGGATATCTCCATGAAGCTCTCCTTGAGGTACTCTGAAAGCCTTTGCAGAAGGTTTCTGGGGAGGGCTGCCTTATTCCATCCTCCATGGTAGGACACTTTACCACACCAAGCCAGTAGCAAGTAGTCTGGAATCACTGCAGCACAAAACATGGCAGCGAATGGTCCTTGGTTTTGGTCGCATTCAAGCAACATTCAGTATTTATCTCTCTGTGTTAGCTTCAGGAGAGTGATATCATTCATGGTCACCTGGCTGAAATAGGGGAATTTTTCTAAGGGAACAATCAGAGGAGCCCATTCATCCCGGGCTGTTCTCGTTTGGCTAAAAGAATCATTCCTGATAATAGCACGCGGTGTGGGGAGGGGTGAAGGGATAATCTCAGAGAATTGCCATGCAGTGTGGTGGGGGGAGGGTTGTGCTGCACATCCACCCAAAAACCGCAGCCCCTTCTTTTAAATGGCCAACCCAACCGGCATTGCTTGCTATGGGAAAGGAGGGTGCTGCAGTTTGAAACCATTCCCACATGTTATGAAGGTGGAAGAAGCCAAGCCCACATACCTTTTCGCTTACCATGGCTGCCTGGAAACCAAATTCTGTTGCCCAGCCATGTGTGATGTGTCGTCATACCAGCAGACGCTCAATATAAAAGGTAAAATGCAGCCTTGTACCTAAAGTTCATGTGCTGTCTGCTGTGAATTGCTTGATTCACTGTGAAAGAGTCTTCCTTTTGTTCTCAGAAATGTATCTTCTTAAATTCTATTCCCCCCTTTCATCCCCCCCGCAAGTGCAAATGTTTCTATGCTCCCCCATCATCTCCATCCCAGAGGTTATCACAGATTAGAAGGCGAAAAAAAACGCACTCGCAATGACATGTTTTACAAGCTCAGTCTTCCCACACTGACAGGGCACAGCTGAATGCATGGAGGCATACAGTGGCAGAATCCAGGAAAGCATCAAGTGAGCGCGATGAGAAGAGGCAGGATGCAATGCTGAAGCCAATAGGGGAGCAAATGGACATGCGCAGGCATCTGGTGAAGATGAAGGAAAGGCAACAAGAGCATAGACCACCACTGCATCCCATTTAACTGCTTGCCCTCCTCCCCAAGTTCCATATCCTTCTCACCCAGATGCACAAGAATGCTGAGGGGGAGGCTCCTGGCACCCAGCCACTCCACTCCAGAGGATGGCCCAAGCAACAGAAGGCTGTCATTCAAGCAGTTTTGATTTGTAGTGTGGCCTTGTCCTTCCCTCCTCCCCATCCAGGTTACCTTGTCAGTTATCTCACTTTAGGAAAAAAAACAGTAAAGAAAGAATGCATGGTTTTAAAACAACAGTGACTGTTTCCTTTGCCAGCTGTGATCGAAGGGGAGAGGAGGGTTGGCTTACAGGAAATTAAAATAAACAAAGGGGGCGGGTTTGCATCAAGGAGAAACACACACAACTGTCACGTTATAGCCTGGTCAGTCATGAAACTGGTTTTCAAAGCGTCTCTGATGCGCAGCTCACCTAGCTGTGTTCTTCTAATTGTGCTGGTGTCTGGCTGTTCGAAATTGGGTGCCAGGCGGTTTGCCACAACCTCCCACCCCAACATAAATGTCTCCCCCTTACTCTCACAGATATTATGGTGCACACAACAAGCAGCAACAACAATGGGAATATTGGTTTTGCTGAAGTCTAACCTAATCAGCAAACAGCGCCAGCGAACTTTTAAATGCCCAAAGGCACATTCTACCACCATTCTGCACTTGCTCAGCTGTAGTTGAACTGCTCCTTACTACTGTCCAGGCTGCTTGTGTACGGCTTCATGAGCCATGGGAGCAAGGGGTAGGCTGGGTCTCCAAGGAAAACTATTGGCATTTCAACATCCCCAACAGTAATTTTCTGGTCTAGAAAGTAAATCCCTTCCTGCAGCTGTTCAAACAGCCCAGAGTTCCTAAAGATGCAAGCGTCATGCACCATTCCAGGCCATCCCACGCTGATGTCAGTGAAATGTCTCTTGTGATCCACCAGTGTTTGCAGCACCATTGAGAAGTACCCCCTTTGGTTTACGTACTGGTTGGCAAGGTGGTCTGATGCCAAGATAGGGATATGCATTCCATTTATTACCCCACCACAGTTAGGGAACCCCATTGCAGCAAAGCCATCCACTATGACCTGCACATTTCCTAGAGTCACTACCCTTGGTAGCAGAAGGTTAGTGATTGCATTGGTTACGTAGATCACAATAGCTCATAAGGTTGCCACTCCAAATTGATTCCTGACTGACCGGTAGCAGTCAGGTGTTCCAAGCTTCCACAGAGCTATCGTCACTTGCTTCTGAACTGTCTGGGCAGCTTTCATCTTGGTATTCCTGCACTTCAGGGCCAGGAAAAGCAACTCACAAAGTTCCAGGGAAGTGGCCTTATGCATGTGAAAGTTTCACAGCCAATGGAAATCATCCCATACCTGCAACACTATGCAGTCCCACCAGTCTGTGCTTGTTTGCCAGGCCCACTGTATCAACCTTCCTCACTGCCGCCATGCTTTCAGGGAAGTCCGTGTCCATGTCCTCCTCACAATCGTCCTTATGCTGGTGTCTCCTAGCCAGGTTCTGCACATACTGCAGGATAATGTGTAAGGTGTTTACAATACTCACAAGAGCAGTGGTGAGCTGAGTGGGCTCCATGCTTGCCAAGCGATGGCATCTGCATGGGAAACCCAGGAAAAAAGGCACTAAATGATTGTCTGCCATTGCTTTCAGGGAAGAAGGGAGGGAGGGAGAAAGGAAGAGGAGACTGATGGCATGTACCCAACACCACCCGCTACGATGTTTTTGCCCCATCAAGCATTGGGAGCTTAACCCAGAATTCCAGTGGGCAGTGAAGACTGTGGGGACTTTGGAATAACTACCCACAATGCATCGCTTCATGAGTCAATGTGAGCCACAGTATTGAGGACACACTCTGACGACTTAATACGCTTAGTGGGGACATGTACAATCGACTGTATAAAATCGCTTTCTAAAAATAGACTTTTGTAAAGTCAACCTAATTTCGTAGTGTAGACATTTCCCCATATCCCTACTCAGGGTGAGGATGAGAAAGAACGAACCACACACAGCAGATGTTAGTTAATGCACTCCCTAGAGGCACTCAGATTGTATGGTGATTAGGGGCAGTATACCAAGAACAGAAGGTAGAAAAAGAATACAGGTGAAATCTTGGCCCCCACTAACTTCTATAGAGCCAGGATTTCAAGCTCTCTATTTCTTTCAAATAAATCTGTCCTCAGAGGTAACCATTTTCCATTTAAGAGGTTCTCAAGCTGTGTCCATCAGGTAATGGAACAGTTCATTTAGGTTGTGATTTAGCAAAGCACTTAAACATGTTTAACTACCATTGTCTCCAGTCAAGCACATGGATGGTGCTTTGCAGAATCAGGGCTGATATTTTGAAGTTACATTTCTAATCAGATTAAACAGAGCTGAGCCTTTTGCCTACTGCCAGCAAATGATTCCACAGTGATGAGAAGCTTTCTGGAAAGATGCTCTACCCAAGCTGAGTAAACAAGTGTTAAAGAAACTCTTGGCCTTTTGTGCCTATACTTGAAACTTTGCAGCAAAGTGGCACCAACTTGCATGCATAAATAAAAAGAACCGAGTCATAGTTAAAAAAAAAAAATGCCCAGGTATATGGTGGATTAAGATTTAGAATGGGAATCTAAAATCAGGCTCCTGTATCCATAGTTGGATATTTGCCCGAGTTTCAAAAGCAGTGAGCACCAAAAACTCCCACTGAGGCCAATATGAAGCTCCTATTTTTAATATTCTTGGCCTAAACCCTTAACTTTCTTAAAAATATTACACTAACATTTTTTTCTATACAGGCCCCATTGCGTCCAGATCCCCACCGTGCTAGGAACTGTACAAACATATAGGAAGAGGCAGTCCCTTTTGCAGTCAAAACAGACAAAGAATGGGCCAAGGGGATAGTGATACTTCCTACTGTACAGAGGGAACTGAAGTAGAGAGAGGGGAAGTGACTTGTCCAGGGTCACACGGGAAGTCTGGGGGAGAGCCAGGGATTCACCTTTGAAGTCACGGTCCAGGGGCTAAGAGCTTGTATACACAGCAATTACAGTAACTCCTCACTTAACGCTGTAGTTATGTTCCTGAAAAATGTGACTTTAAGCAAAAGGATGTTAAGCAAATCCAATTTTCCCATAAGAATTAATGTAAATGGGAGGGTGCGTTAGGTTCCAGGGAAATTTTTTTCACCAGACAAAAGACTACTTTTTTATATTATAAAATGATCATATAATGATTTAGATATATAAATTTCCTATTTTAGGGCCCAATTCATTTTTATTGAGTTCAATGGGCATTATTACAAGACAAGGTTAAAGATTTTAATTTTGATAGTGTCTTTTCTAAGGTTATGTCCCAACACAGGTACTCTCTAGGATATTTTAAAGTTTCTGACACTTACACTTCAAAATATCTGTACAATTACACTTAATATTCAGCAGCTGTTACCTGTGAAATGTTTTTACATGATAATTCCAAGAACCATTTCATTAACACTCATCAGATTAATGCTAAAACATCAAAATAAAAGAACTGTGTCAAAAATTTAATTTATCCAACAAAGGAAAAGCCACAGAGTAAAAATAGGATTTTGTTGGTTGATTTTCTCCATCTTCTTCATTTTACACAAGCAAATCATTATCATAAGTTCTGATTTGCAACACAGTTCTTAATGCAGAGACTTTGATGACAAGGAAATAGATGTACATTATAAACTGTAGGAGAGCAAAAAAGTGAAGTGCTCTCTGATTCCTACATAATTTAATTCACTTTTGACCTGTAAATGCTCAAAAGAATGATACTGTTTTTAAGATGATGTGTTTAGATGATGCATATTAAGTGTGGGGGAGAAAAATCAACCACACATTTATAAGCACTTCTCTGCCTGTTTCCTTCAGGTATTAAGAAGTGCGCGTAGGAGCGCTGCAAGTCACAAGTGAATGAGCTTTCGATGTTTCCAAATATCTAGCAACTTTATAGTTTCAGAACCAGATTAGCAAAGAAGCTTTCATAAATATATGGCCTAGTGGGGATAGCGGACTAAGAATCAGACAGACATTCTGGATTCTAGTCCTGGCTCTGCCACTGACTCACTTTGACACTGGGCAAGTCAGCTGGGACACGGTTATCAAAGACTCTTTCCATGACTCACAGTGGAGCTTTCCAAGGGCCTACAATGGGGTCCATTTTCAAAACATTGTGTGTGCCCACCTAGAGACCTGGGAAATTAGGCCAAAATAGCAACAGCATGGTTGTTCACACAAGTTTTGGCTGCACACCCAGCAGGAGTTTGTGTGTCAGCTATACTGCACACTGCTCTTCGCCTGCACCTCCAGGGGTCATAACACCCTTTCACATCTACTCGGAAAAGGACATGTGTGAAGGAGCATCTCACCACTGGATGAAAAACAGACAAACCCCATCTCTTCTTAACCCCTTGCTGGCTGAAAGTTGCAAGCACTGGAACACGGAGGAGACAGCCAGAATGGATAAGTCTATATTGTTAGAATGTACCTTTACTCCTCAAATGCTGTCCGCTTCCCATGGAAGAGGCATTTATTTCTCAACTTCACACCAACCATACAACACCTCAGGAGAAGGTGCTCAGCATTGTACAACAGATGCAGAGAGAGTCTGGAGGCAGAAGAGATAAGCTTTTAAATAGGGTTTGGTGTGACTAGAAATGGAAGTCAAATGATCCCTCATTCAGACATGTGAAGCATATCCTGGAGAGGAATATGCTGCCAGATGCCAGTCTGTTGAATTTTGCTGTCCTCAGCCCAAATCTACAGACAGGTCCATTTGCCCTGGCCCATTTCAAATGGATGCTACCCACTGACAGCCTGGAGTTGTGGAACGTTTGAAGGCACTACGGTGGTTGCTGTGGCAAGGCCAGGCTGTCTAGGAACCTCACGGGCTACATTGCTGGACTGGATTAGACAGTACTTCGCTGTCCTGACAATATCAGATTGGAGCAAAATCCAAATTAATTCCTATATATGCTAGATGCTCTCTCGCTCTCTGCCTCCCGTTGCCACAGCAACCAGTTGGTTCCCTCCAAGAGCAAGAAACAAGAAGCACAGTGGTTAGGCAATGAATTGCTTTGGCTCTTTTGGAGGCCTAGATGCTATTTCAGTCTCTTATTTTAAGGTTTCCACCCTCTGCTTCCAACCCCAATGTTGTTCCCTGTATAAAAGCACCATCCTACCACAGCCTCAATAGGAATGGGGCAGAACAGGCTCATCTCTGCCCCGTGGTTCTCCTTTCCTCAGCTCCACAGCCAGGGCAGTGTGCAGCAGAGTGGACTCCCTGAGTTGAACCACTCAGCCACACAGTATGACACACAAGTTTAACAGGCCAGACTCCTCACTGCTACAGTGCACAGGTTGGCACCATGTTTAATAACTCTTTACCTCCTGCAAAGGGCTTCCTTTATCAGATCACCAAATGGGTGAAACAAGGACTTGCTGGTGATCTAGCAGCTCCATCACCCCACACCTTTTCTCTCACACTCCTCTCACCAGGCGACTCTCTGGCCCAGGTATGACTATTTCCACAGGGGGTGGCTGCTAAAGGCAAGGCTGCCAGGAGGAGGAAGGGGTTCTGACACACACAGCTATAATGGAAACCGACATCACTGTTCACTCAAAAGCAGTTACTGCAACAGGGTTCCTTAGAACTGCAACATGCTACTTTAAAGCGGACAATCTGCATCTACTGACAAGCCAGACGGTTTTACCTCTTATGGGCGCAGTTTGTGTAAACACAGCTGGCCTAGGGTTACCGACTTGCTAATTGCAGAAAGTCCAAAACCCCTGCCCTACCTCTGCTTCACCTCAAGGCCTCGCCCCTGCCCCTTCTCCGAGGCCCTGCTCCTGCTCACTTCATCTCCCCTCCCTCCCTTGCTTGCTCTCCCCCACCCTCATTTATTCACTTATTTTCACTGGAGGTTGGGGTGCAGGAGGGGGGTCCAGGCTGCGGAGTGGGGCCGAGGGGTTTGGAGGGTAGGAGGTGGCTCCAGGCTGAGGCAGCAGGTGTGGGCTCTGGGGTGGAACCGGGGATGAGGGGTTTGGGGTACAGGAGGGGGCTCCATGCTAGATCTGAGGGGTTCAGAGTGTGAGAGGAGGTGGGAGGTCTGGGAGGGAGTTCGGGTGCAGGAGGGGGTTCTGAACTGAGGCAGAGGGTTGGGGCACAGGCAGGCCAGATTAACCTTTTGTGGGCCCAGTGCCAAACATATCTGTGGGCCCCCATGGAGGCAATGGAGCATGGTGAGGGTAGGGCAGTCCCCGGAGTGAGGGGCCAGCCAGAGGCATAGACACCAACTCCGTGTGTGTCCCTTCCTCGCCTCCTCCTGCCCCGAGCGCGCAACTGAAGAGTTATAAAACACCATGGTTATAGTTTCATGACAAAGTCCGTGTTCAATGTTGTGTTGCATGTTCTGTGTCTGTCTCTGGTGGATGTCCTGTGCTAGCGTTGGGTCCAGAGAAAGAGACGGTACTATACTAGACAGGGTAAACGTCTTTTCCTCTCTCTGCTTCCCCCATCTCCAACCAAATGATCAATCACATCCACCTCTGTCCAAAAGACTTTGGTCCCCAATGCATCAGGTTTATTTTTCGTTAGGTTCTCTAATAATCATTTTGCTGTTAATTTTTGTTATTGATACATTTGTATTGTTAATTCCACACTTTCCTCTACACACCCTGGTTCTACTTCACCAAGCCCTGAAGCGTAGTTCATAGGCCCCCGTAACGTGCACAACTGAATGTTAGTTTAAGTATCAGCCATTTCACCAAGTTCTCTGTTCCTATATATCTTCCAAATCAATTTAACCTTGCATGACAACTGTGTACACCTACAAATCTTATTTGTTGTGTGTACTTAAGGGTTAGGGTTGACTTTTATTGTTTAAAGGCTATTGCAGCATCAAACTTGGGCCTCATTTTGTTTGTCAATGTACCCAATTATTGTAATGGTGATGATCTTACTATATTCCCAATTATTATGATTGTTTGCATTTATGTTTGTTATATCTGGCATTTAGTCAATTGTAATAATTTAAGTTATATTCACGTGGATAGCATTGTTTGGTTTGTTTGCAACAGATCAGCTGTTCCCTACAACAACAACAACTACTGTAATGATCATAGATCAAGAGGGGAAGTGCTGTAGGAGCAACAGTGATCTGTATACTATGTATACCTGTATGCTCAAAGAGTCTGTTACATTTACCCCTCCCGCTTTGTCTCTTCACCCTCTTTGAATACTTATGAAGTAGCTTTCCACCTCTCCCTCCCTCCTGGAGTGCTTGTGGGATGAATGGGCTGTTTAAACAGCTGGAAGATCAGAAGAGCTCCAAGGTAGACAAGGTTTCTGGGACTCTAATTAGGCAGCGCTCACACACCCAATGCAAAGACACCGCCTGAGGTGGAGTGTGACCAGCCAGATGCGGCCAAGTCATCTCTAGTCGCAGGCCATGAGGAGCAGATCCTTAAAAGGAGAAGGGTCCATGTGTTCAGGAGTGCACTCACAAGCTTGTACCTCCCGTGAAGGCCCTGGCCGGTGGTTCATCGCATTGCATTCCATTGTGCCTCGAGAAGACTTACCTTCATCACACCATCCGTTGCTGTGCTGTGGGACACTTACCTTGAAGGATCCTGACATCTCCCGTGCTGTGCCTGTCCTGGGAGCGTGAGTATGTGGGTGTGGGTGTGACCCCCTGTCTTTCTTTGGAGCTTAGCTATCAGTATAATAAATGTGATGCTTTCTGCCAAACTCTGAGGCATCATTAATCCTCCCTAAGCTGACTAGCTGGCCCTATTTCAGGTAACATTAAGTTACCATTAAGTCCCTGCCACTTAACAGCTGTTTGGCAGTGCTTTGCACTTTCCAGGAGGGTGGGGGAGGAGGGGAGACATGGCACGCTCAGGGGAGGCAGCGGAGAAGAGGCAGGGCAGGGGCGGGGACTTGGAGGAAAGGTGGGGTGGGAAAAAGTGGGGACTTTGAGGAAGGGGTGGAATGGGGGTGGGGAGAGGGCGGTGAAGGGGAAGGAAGAGGAAGAGCAGGAGCGGACCAGGGAAAGTGACGGGGGAGTCGAGCACCCATCAGGCATACGGGAAGTCAGCACCTATGGTCAGAGGCAATGGGGCCCGGCATGGCAGGGGTGGCTCTGCTCTGCCCAATACAAGGGCACTATTTACAAACAGGCAGTTGCCAGATGCACAGTAGCCTCCCTGGGCCCTGTGCTGCCAGCGTGTCCCTTCCCTTCAGGGATGGGCCTATGCTGTGCCACACAGCCCCCCCCACCCAGCACCCCCCAGACCCACCCACAAATGCACACCACCACCTCTGCCAACAGCCCCCACAAAGAATCCCCACTCCCTATTGCCCCAACACACACACAT
>ML677332.1:2546636-2685231 GCA_007922305.1 Dermatemys mawii | reverse complement strand
CTTGGAATTGCTCCGGCCCCCAGGAGTGGTGCAGTCAGCCAGGCCAGGACCTGCCCCGGACGGGGTCCCTCAAGACGCACTTACCTGGGAAGGCCCAGCCAAGCCCTTTACACTGTTCCCCACATACATACACAACTCACTGAGACTGGCCTGGCTTCTGCCCTAGTCCCAGGTGACTCATCTCCTGGAAGACAGGTGGGGTCCACAGGTGGTGGGAAGCAGACACTGCCCAGAGACAGAGGAGCATTGGTAGCCAGCCAGGAGCTGAGAGGAGCAGGGGGCAGGGCCAGGGGGGAGAGGAGCCCTTGGCCAACCAGCAGGCAGGCCAAGAAGAGGAAATGGTGGGTAGGGGGAGCCAGCAGGGTCTTGGGGTACAGTGCAAGCAGAGCAGGCCAGGGCCCCTTCTGAGCATGGAGCTGCTGGAGCCATTGTAAAGCTGGCATTGGGCACAAGCTCCAGCCAGCGCTGACCTCAGATGGCTCCTGGGAAGCAGCGCATGTACCTCTGGCTCTCAGGCAGAGGGGTGGCCAGGGGGCTCCCCACACTGCCCCTGCCTGCAGGCACCACCCCCATAGCTCCCATTGACTGCGGTTCCCAGCCAATGGGAGCTGCAGAGCTGGCACTCTGGGTGGCACCTGCTGGCAGGGGCAGCACTCAGAGCCAGGTATGGAGACTGCCTGCCCCGCAGCAGCCAATTGGACTTCTAGTGGCCTGGTTAGCTGTGCTGACTAGAGCCACCTGGGTCCCTTTTCAACCAGGCGATCCAGTCAAAAACCAGATGCCTGCCAACCCTCACTTTGCATGCAGGCTCCATTTGTCATGTATGGGCCTTGGAGAGCACAGGTGCCACTCAGGAGAGAGTACGCAAGAGTGCAGTCTCCTTACCACCAAGCTTTCAAATACTGGTCATCACGAAGGCAGAATTCTCCGCCACATCCTGCCGTGTCATATTTGTATATTATAATGATCCATTAATATATGCATACTGCCTTGACCACACAAATGTTACAAATCAAGACAGACTTGCTGCAGCAACGTAAGAGGATCAGCCATTGGCAATGCTTAGAATATCTTATCTGGGCTATACAAGTCTGAATGTCCAAATGTCCTGAATAATCTGGTAGTCCATAAAACTGTTTACATTTAGGTGGGCGGGTTTTGGACTACAGTAGTTATGACCCAGGGGAGCAGAGACAAGCCTCTGTCTCTTGTGAGTGAGTGGGTTTGCCTTAGTAAGTGACAGGGCCATTTTATAAATCCATGTGCGTTTAAGCATAAAGTACCTTGGCAGCACTCCCCCAGCAGTCAGTCTGCTTGGAGCACACTCAGTCTCCGATCCTCAACAGTTCTGAGAACTGCAGGATGAAGGAGCTGCAATGCTTTCGAAGGCTGCTCTGGCATTGAATACTGCCAGCACGTTCAGGATTAAGTGGATCTTCTAGGAGGCCCGCATTACTCATGCCGGTCACCCTTTGGAGGAATATGAATGCAGTCCCTAGGCAGAGCTGGGAATTGTGCCATCTCATAGACCTGTGATGTGCTCTCCTGCTCTGAGCTCAGCGTTGCTGCTTGCTCCTCGGCCCCTCCCCAACACAGCTGCTGCTTCTTGAGTTGTAATGAAGTGGTGCGGCAGCCAGGGTGCTGGGAGTCCACCTGGCCTGCAGGTTTACATTTGTTTGCCCTTGAAAGAAAATAAGTTCATCTGGGTGAACCCAGTTCTGCTACTAGACTTGTGGGGCTAGCTAGCTCAAAGACACTAAGGCTTGGTCTACACTGGGTGGGGGGTCGACCTATGATACGCAACTTTAGCTACGTGAATAATGTAGCTGAAGTTGGCACATCTTAGGCCGACTTTCCTGCAGTCCTCATGGCAGCAGCGGGCTCCCCCGTCAACTCCGCTTTGCGCCTTTAGGCGAGCTGGAGTTCCGGAGTCGATGGGAGTGCCTTTGGGGATCGATTTATCGTGTCTTGATAAATCCGGGGGGGTAGTGAAGACATATTCATTCCCTTCTTTTTGGGTATTACACAAAAGGTAATGGATGAATAATTTCACAAGGAGCAGTTAACTAGATCCCATTCCCCATCTATCATTGATGCTATATTTGTTCCATTCCTTTATACGGTACAATTTTTTAAACACAGCAGAATAAGTCTTTATGCCCATTCAGTAAAAAATGGAGCCCACATTCTGTATTCTGTATGCTGCGTTTCTGACAAACAAAAGTGACTGCCAAAAAGCACCAGACCCTTAATTCTGAAAATCTGCTTTAGTCTCTCTCTGCACAAATAAACCCCAGCTTTACAAATGTCTTGCAGACGTCTGAAATGTTAATTAAAACAAGAAAAAAAAATAATCAAATGTTTACATAACATCTCTCTCCCCCTCAAGATCCTCAGCTGGTGCAAATGGACCTAGCAACAGTGAAGTCATGCCAATTTACTCCAGCTGACCAGCTGAGCCCTACACTCTGCAGGGAAGCAGCCAAAAAAGGTAAGCTCTGCAGGAGAAGTGCGTAGAAGAGCTCAGCTCCTGTACAGCTTAGCTTTGGCTTTGCCACACTTAGTATCTGAAGTGCTGTTCGAACAATGCAGCGGGGTACGGGGAGAGAAGCAGCCAATCTTGGTTGTCCTGGAGTCCCAGTTAATTAGAAGTCATGGGGAGGAAAGAGAAAAAACATCTAGATTGGACTGAACTGGCCTAGCTTTGAAGAAAATCATGGAAGATGTATCTTAGGTCATTCATTTTAGAGGCAAAACTTACCTCCATGCCCCACTCACCAGCTGTTTCCAAGGTCTCCATATAATTTTAAAAACCTTATTTACTTTACATACCACAATAGTTTAGTTCTATATTATAGACTTATAGAAAGAGGCTTCTAAAAATGTTAACATGTATTACTGGCACGTAAAGCCTTAAATTAGAGTGACTAAATGAAGACTCGGCACACCACTTCTGAAAGGCTGCCGACCCCTGACTATGGAGAGTTTCCTTGATGTCTGAAGAAGTGGGTTGCTACTGGAATTACCTTATTTGTCTCATTACAGATCACAAAGATTTTCAAAACACCACTTTGTTTTCAAATGATAAAAAAGGAATCATTATAAACAACATCCTTGAATGTTGTTTGTCCTAGTGACTAAGATTAGATGCCAATTTAGATAGGAGTAGGAAGCTGTGTCAGACACTCCAATTTCAGCATACTGTGATGTTTTACTGGGTTATAAAGATTACCTACGTAATTCTCTGTTCATTTTTTAAACAAGAAAACTCTACCTTCTGTCATTTTATTTAATGCTTTACATAAGCATTTATTATTTCTTCTGTCTCATCTTACTGCCTTTGTGAAACTGAGGCATGAGAAACTGCAGAACTGGAATTAATATGCAAACTGGACACCATCAAATTAGGCCTGAATAAAGACTGGGAATGGATGGGTCACTCCAAAAACTAATTTCCCCCTTTCTTATCAACTGTTTGAAATGGGCCACCTTGGTTACATTGGCCTCATTAGCACTACAAAAGTGATTTTTTCCCTCCTTTGGTATTCACCTCTTTTTGTCAACTGCTGAGAATAGCCCACTTCCATCTTAATTGAACTGGCTCATTAGCACTGACCCCCCACTTAGTAAGGCAACTCTCATCTTTTCATGTGCTGTGTATTTATACCTCACTACTGTATTTTCCGCTCCATGCATCTGATGAAGTGGGTTTTAGCCCCCAAAAGCTTATGCCCAAATGAAGTTGTTTGTCTCTAAGGTGCCACAAGGATGCCTCGGTTTTTTTAGATGGAGCAGGTTCGGTGAATGGATATGAAACACCACAGTCTGACTACAGATGCAGGTATGCTGAGAGTGCCATTTGTGGGCATAAATAGCACATGTTCACCTTTACGTATAGGACCTACATTAAGTGCCACTTTTACAAATACTTCAGTACAGAAATGGTTATTTAATTTTTTTTAAAAAATGTGCTTGGGTGAAAGGAAGATGACATTTTTGGCCTGATTTTCACATATGTTAAGTAAGGCCATTAACTTAAATGAGAACTGTGGCTGCTCAGTGTTTTCCCAATATCAAGCCATTAAATACTTCAATATAAAACTTCTATGCCGGTCTAGTCATTTCTACCATACATCAGGAAACCATTTTGTAAGCACACAACCAGAAGTTAAACATGGCTGCCCTAGTTAGGGAAACTGGGAGAGAAAATCTTTTTCTAGCCTAGACCAAACTGAAACTAACTGGCACTGAAGCCCTCAGCACATGAATAGTTAACATTTATCTCAGTTTAAACATGCTGATAGTGAATGATATGTGAAACACAGATCCTGGCCACCCGTGGTTATTAAGGATCCCACGGCACATTTTGCAAAAGACGTTAACCTATGGTCCTGGGCAAATTCCAACCCTAGTAATTACGTTCTGCATACCCAACTTCCTCGGCCCCAGTTTAGATGCAGTATTCTTCACTTCCTGTCCTACACTGTTACAGAGTATTTCTCTCTTGCTGCTCAACAGCTGCAATAGCCAACTACAGAGACGGCAACTCTTCAGCAATAGATTAAGTGAGCCATGCATCTCCCTTACCTGCCAGGCTTCAGAACTTACTCATATAGCATTCTGCGCTCCTGAGATGAAAGGTGCTAGAGAAGAACAAAAAGTTATGACTAGGATTTTCAAAGGAGCCTGAAGGTTAGGTGCCTAAATCTCAAGGAAAGTCAACAGAATGTGGTGCCTAGACCCCATAGGCACCTTTGAAAATCCTATCCTATATTAACACAAGTTTTATTCAAAGAAGAAGAAAAATGAGGAGCAGTGAATAAAGTGGGGAGAGAAGATGTGTACCAACTGCTTATCCTTTTTCCAGAGGGCTGTGTGACAGGCCCCCCAAAAGGGAGCTGCCTCCCTGCAGCTAAATCCCTAGGAGATGTTTTGTACAGAGCTGGAAGATTCTCTATGTCTGTATAAAGCCGGTGCAGGCTGTTACGCACTGATCCCTTTGGTCCAGGGGTTATACATTTCTATGCTTTCGAGACATCCTGCACTGAATGTCAAACATGTAATCTGAGGGCACATCAATCCTCTCTGTCCTATTCTATACAGGTTCTTACACTGTGCTCCCAGCAGTGTAGCATCCAAGGGTCTCTCGATAGTGCATTACATGCCATGATTGACATCTGACGCATGTGGTTCATTTTATTCCTGTCCCCAGGGAGGAATTGTATGTGCAGTGGAACATTTTCTTTTGGCATGGTTTTTGGGGTTTAGTTTTGGTTTTTAAATGTAATGCTGCTCTGTTTCTCTAAGGCAGACCAAAGAATCTCAGCTGGCACTTGCCGTGATGGTGATGAGATTTGCGGGACCTTGGGCAAATCAGTCCCCCTTTTCCAGGCCTCTGTTTTCCCATCTGTAAATTGGGAGGTGGAGGGGGGGAAGTACTAGCACTTCCTTTGTAAAGTGCTTTGAGACATGCTGATGAAAGGCCCTATGTAAGAGCTAGGTGGTATTATTACTACTACTACTGTGATGATTCTTAGTTCCTGTGGAACATGCACAGATAAGCACTACCCTCCCTGGTGGCAAGGAGTTCCACTGGCCCAAAGGAACAGAGCTGTTGACCCCAGAGCTTTTGTCAAGTCTGTTTCTTTTAGTTTTTAAGGCTTCTAGGCACTATTGTAATACAAATAATGTAATAATTAATGTTTGCAAAGTGCTTTGGGATCCTTGGACAGGCGACAGGAATATTATATAGTAAGACTATTAATATAACATTAATATATCCCTCCACTTAATTTCGTCTCCCCATCTCTTAGATTTTCTTGCCACATGTACCAAACTCTGAAGTTCTCCTTGACCTAGAACTATCGCTTCTCTCCACAACCATAATGTTGTCTTTATCCATCTTTGTCTCAGCTCCTCATCTGCTCACATCCTTATCTCCAAACACATGCCTTGAAGCAGACAAGCATATAATGCTTCTTAAAAGTTAGATGAAATGTTCGATTGCATCTTAGAGTAGAGTAATATTAGACTGAAAATCCTGTCTTACATGCACAATACGTCTTTAAATTGAAAATCCTCAATCTAGACTGTAAAATAAAGAATTAAGTACAAAAATGGGAAATGAAACAATATAAGGATGCTTGTATGAAATGTAAATATAAATCCATGTTTGCATGCATAAACAAGCCAGTCAATTCTAAATAGCTTCTATAATAATATATCGTGCCCTACAAAGTGTCAATAGCAAATGATGTTCCAATATCTAGTGGTGTTGATGGACACAATGCACTTCTTTCCAAGAACAGAACAAGGGCTAGTCAAAAATTTTCCATTGTAACTGTTCTGTGATGGACAGTTTTTCAACTAATCAAAATTCTTCTTGGAAAGAAAATCTGCACTCCATGGAAAATTTTGAATTTTCATCAAAAAACCAAGAACTTGAACACCAAAAACTTTGTTTTTTGACCAAACCACAAAAATGTCCAGTATTTGGCCAGAAATTTTCAGTTTTTCACTGAAATTTTCCACATGGGTAAAAAATTACAACCAGCTCTATTCAACATAGTGCTTCTTTACAATGCCCAGGCCTGCCATTGACAGTCTGAGAAATAGCACGCAGAAGTGACTGTAGGATATATTTGCCAGCTGACAGATTTACTGTATGGATAGGGTGATCAGACAGCAAGTGTGAAAAATTGGGAAGGGGCGGGAGATAATAGGAGCCTATATAAGAAAAAGACCCAAATATTGGGACAGTCCCTGTAAAACCGGAACATCTGGTCACCCTATATATTGAAGACACTGACCCATCCTACTGATGGAAAGAAGTAACCAGAAAAGATCTTGGAGCTCCAGCAGTTTTAATGCTGGCTCCAGATTTAACATTAACAATATTATTTTTTTTCATTACCAGTTGAGCTCCATAGGGAGGTCAGAGATAGAAAATTATTTTTTTAAAAACACAATCACAATAAAAATGTAAGGACTTGACTTAACTTCACAGAAAAGACATTCACAGAAGCACATCTACTGTCTGTATTGTGCCAGAGGGCAGAGATCCTATGAACAGCACTGGCATTGTAAGTGCAGGCAGTGAGAGATCATGGGAGGTCTAGAACTCTGCCCCCAAGCCATTAAGCACAAAAAGACATTGGAGAAGTTCTATACTTTAAAACATCTGCTACCCACCGGGGTACAGTGTCTGTAACCATCTTATCTGCATAGGTGACAAGTCCTTGATGTACTGTACTTCACATGGCCCTTACCACTGTGATATTCATTATGAATCCCTCTCCAATGAAAGATACCACCTCACCTAACTTTTCTCCCTCTCCAAGATAAATCTTGGTTGAGTCTGTTCTGGAGGAACACACAAACTGTAATACCTGATGGGATCAGGCAACACATTCAGGAAGACAGAGGCGGGGACAGAAATACGAGAAGAAGAATTCATCTAGACTTTTGATCTGACTGTAGCACATAAGTGAAATCAAGTTACCTTTAAACAAAAAAAGCACTGCCTATGCAGGGAGCAAACAGGAAAGATCCCATAATACTTCCACAAGAATAGGATATTGTGCCCTGGTGTTCCTGGTCAGAATTCCCCTTCCTCCACCCACTGCTGTGTTGTGTTACAGTTGGTTGGTTGCTGCCTTCCATCACAGAGGCAGCTGGGTTTCAGTAGTGCTTTATGTATGAGGTGCTTTGGGATCCTATGGTGTGAGATGTGCTGTATATATGAAATGTGAGGGCAATTGGACCTTTTTAGGTCCCTTCCAGTCCTACAATTCTATGATTATCATGTAAATAATACAAATGTTTTCCTTGTAAAATTTTCAGTGACCCCAAACTATATAAAAATACCACAACTGATTCTGCCTGCATCTTCAGGATTCCTAGGACATGACGAACCACTGAAGATTTGGCCGTCATGGCAATCATATCAGAACTCCCGAGAGAGAAATCTCTCACACACGCACACCCAACTGGGGTGAGTGTGTGTGTCTTTGGGTGTGTAGGTCTAGCCTGAAAGTCAAAGATAAAATAGGAGGACATCTAGATTTCCTCAAGACATGAAGCCTAACCTAGCCATCATATATCTTCTGTTGGCCTAACTGGGTTGAGTAGATGAGCATTTCCTTTGCTTGGCCTCAGAAGTCAACACATGGCAACACAAGTCACTTTCTCCTCCAAGATCTGAGCGAGGGGCTTTCCTGTGTGGAGTAAGCATTGTTCTCCCTTCCCCGTAACACCAAAGCCAGCCTAGTCATAATAGGCTCCTTGCTTCAAACAGAAGGTACTTCAGTAAATCAAAACCATTTCCTCTTCCATACAAACACATTCCTGTAGATCAACAGACCTCTAGAGAGAAGGCAGAGGACCAAAGAGGTAAATTACAGTATCGTAAATATGACAGCAGCCTCGAAGTTATAAAAAAATCTGTTTTATTTCAGGTCTATATTGCAACTAGTTTCTCCCTATGTCCTTTAGAAATGATGAGACATAATTCTACTTCAGGTTTAATGACACATTTCTCTCAGACAGATATACTACTTAATATCTAACAAATTTTACTGTTAATGCCAACCCACTTTTGATTTTGCCTTGAGGGGCCTAGATAAAAGATACTTATGTGAGTGACAAGTATTTTTATATTCAGATTTATGTATGTATGTATGTATGTATGTATGTATGTGAGAAGGTCTTCAAACCCCATGCAGCTGACAGAAAGTGGGGCTCCACTTACACCTATATATGATCCAAAACGGGATCATTCAGATAAGGGCCTAAATGAATATCTTGACTATATTATTGCTGCATCCTGTATTATTTTAATCCCATCAGAAAAGCTGAAAACTAAAACAAATATTGTGATTGCTGCTGATAGCTCATTTTCCTGGAGTTTTCTTCTTTGCACTAAGGAGATTTGCAGGATATAGCCCCTGGTCCAGCAAAGTACATTAATAGTCCCATTGAAGCCACATATTCAAGTACTTTGCTGGATGAGGGTCTAGGATCTTCATTTCTTAGGAGTTCATTCGGTCATACTTCATGCCCCATCCCCTCAACAGCCATAATTTCCATGGTGTCACTTACTATCTCTATTACACTGGTGGTGATAGCCAAGTATTACCCCATATATGTCATATTGATGTGTTACTTTTAGCTTTCTGGGGCAACATTTTTTTAAAGTGATGGGCAGGTTCTTCTCCCAGCTTTGCAACAACACAACTATCAACACTTGTTATCAACAGTTACCCCTGCTGGGCTGCATGTCCGATGGCATGCAACGGCTAGTTTGCCTTGCGGGATAACCATGAAACAAGCAATGTAACCTAGAATGGCCAATCGGTAGTTGCCCTCTGCTCTCTACAGAACCATAATCCCACACATTAGACATTGCATTATATACAGTGGACCAAATTCTGCTCTTGATTACACTGATCCAACCCCGCTGATGTGAGTGGGGTTTGCTCTGGTGTAACCAAGATCAGTGTTTGACCTAACAGAACCACTAACATACCTGGGACAGCTAGCTAAAGACATCTGGGAATTTCATAAGAAGGTTTTATGAAAAAAGAGCCAATAAAGATAATAAATATTGCCCCAAGGAAATTAAAAATGTTATGTTGGCATTCAGATGGCATAAATCTACCCACACTCATGGGTCTCTGGAGGGGTAAATAGATCAGCCAGCATACAGACAAGTTGCACAGTGCCATTGGTGAAAGTGAACACGGGTGTAGGTAGCAATGTTACAGCTAGTGGAGGAGGTGTGCAGATGTCAGATAAAGAGCAGGAGCTGAAAAACTCGAGTGCTGATAGTAATACAGACCAAAGAGAAAGAAATGATGATCCAGAAGGAGACATTTCTCAGTCTGCCTCATGCCAGCAACACCTTCTGATAATCTTCTCCATCCTGTTCCTGAAGGCCCAGTCATACCCCAACACTTACCTGGGGGGCAAGTTAGGAAAGCAATTTCCTCTGAAGCAGTTTCCTGACACTAAGCTGGGAAGACATGCTCCTCTAGCAGGCACCCATCCTACCCATTCCCAAAACATCTACACAGCATTGCCAGCACGTTGGGCAGCTCTGCTCCTTCTTCCCCTTCTCTCAAAGGAGAAGTACGATGTCTCGGATGCACTAGTTTCTGAAAGAGAAAGAGCGGCTCGAGAGCTGCTCTACATCTGCTCCCTGCATCCCTTCCTGTTACAAGTGCAATGGTGGATTGGCTCTAGAGGGAAGTGAAAGTCAAAGACAACAAAGGAAACTCGGACAAAGTAAGCAAGTCAGTTTCTTGAACATCTGGATGTCTGACCAGTGAGGTGACTGCTGCAGGACCAGCCTGGCAAAACAGAATTCCTGCACCACAGCAAAGTGACTCCTCTAGACACTCCCGCCTCAAGAGACCAGGTTTTCTTCTTTTTCAGAGGTCCCCTCCATTTTCCCCCCTAGGAAGCAGTGCAAAGAGATACGTGCTGCTTTTCATGAGGGGAGGGGGCAGCAAGGAAATGGAGCAGAAAGGAGGGAACAGGAGCTACCACTGCTTTTCCTGGAAGAGAGGGGAACAAGGAGAAAAGTGGTCTGTGTAGAACACCGGGTAAGCAGACAGCCTCCCGTTTGCTCAGGAGAGTGGAAACCCCAGAAGTGGCCTGCAAAGAGGGATGGAAACCTAGCATTCGTTCATAGTGGGGAAGGGCCTTCAATGCATTCTCTCAGAGGACATGGAAGAATTCAGAATTTAATAGAGACTGGGGGTGTTCAGAGCTCATCAGTGGGCACAGCCAAAAATTCACTACATGATATGGAGGAGGGAAGAGCCTACAATTCAATAGCAGGGAGGCCATATTTAAGAGGTGGAGCCCAGAAATTATTATTACCTAGAGGTCCTAGAAGAAGGGGCTTCAGCAGATTTTTTTTTGATGGGGGAGGGCATCTAGAATTGATTGATTGGTGGGCGAGCAAAGATACGGCAACACAAATTATATCTGTGTGGTTTAGGGAGGATGTGGCGATGAAGGTAGTTTTCATCCAGGATTTTGTAGGTTTAGTCTTTAGGCAAGTAGGAACGATACAAATTTTTCAAGCCTGCATGAAGTAATAATAATAGTAAGTGGTCCAGTAAAAGAACTGCTTTACATTAGATGCAGAAAAATAGCAGTCCAGACTTCCTACAGAGCACAAAGGCAAAACAAGATTCAATTATGCAGCTAATGGGGGAAAAGGAAATACAGCATAAAAGGAACTAATTTCTGTGTGTCTCGTAAGATCCATACTGTTTGTGGGAAACTGAATATATGCCAGCAGCTCTAGAAGAAAGAAGCTTACTTTAAAACTCCCTTCTTTTCTTGGCAGATCCTCTAGATTGTGAAAATCTAGCCATGTCTTCTTTCCTCTACTGGGCGAATGCACATTCAGGAACAGAAGGAGCATCAGCAGATGAAGTGAAAAAGAAAAGAGAACCAAAACAGGTCACCTTTCAGTTTCAGAGGTGACAGAACCCTGCTCCTATAGTAACATGTCCTGACCTCAGAACGATCTTGTGCAGAGAATCCACCAAAGACTGAACTGGAAGTTGATGCCAGGAATAACAAGAAAAAAAGCAAAACAAAGGCCTTAAAGGTACAGCTATACTACCTGCCGGATCGGCAGGTAGCGCTCGATATATCAGGGGTTGATTTATCGTGTCTCATCTAGACGCGATAAATCGATCCCCGAATGCACTCCCCGTCAACTCCAGAACTCCATCTCGGCAAGAGGAGTAGGTGGAGTCGGTGGGGGAGCAGCCGCGATAGACTTGCCGCCGTGGGGACGGTCAGGTAAGTCAACCTCAGATACTGTGACTTCAGCTATGCTACTGGCGTAGCTGAAGCTGGGTATCTTAGGTCAACCTCCCCTCCCGCAGTGTAGCCCAGCCCTTAGAGATTTCCTCCACCCCCCTATCCTATAGAAGTTGTGATAGAGGAAATCTTATTGGCCGTAGAAACACTCTCACCATCTGGGAGGTTTTGACTCCATTATGGTGTGATTTGCTTTTGAACAGGGCTACATGTGTGCTGCATCAAATACCCCACCATCAACTCCTTGGTTGACTACGCACTGGATGGGGCCAGAGGAGACTTCAGTTGTTACATTTTCTTCCCGAGGCTGAAATCCATGTGGCTTAGAGAACCCTTCAGGAAAAGGAAGGCCTTCCTTCACTCCATGCAGAGAAAGTCTCAGATTAGGAAGCAGAAGGAGCACATGTCAATTCACCAAAGTTAACCATACAAGTTATTGCCACTTACTGAAATGCCATTCAAACGCTATACATCAATCTGGAATTAATTTAGAATAAACAGTGTTTGATTTTATAAGTCTACGGTGCTACACTAGTATAGTCTGGCATTACTTATCTTTACCAACAGAGGTTGGTCCAATATAACCTCACCCACCTTGTCTCTCTAATATCCTGGAACTAACATGGCTACAACACTGCATTCATCTTTACCATGGCAAACTCTACATACATTTAAAATACACAGGTTAGTCATGGAGCTAACGCTTCTCTCTAGCGCCAGCTGGGTAGCTCAGAGGACTGGTAATGGGACAGTGTACAGTATCACCACTTCAGACCAATAACACTGGTCTACA
Source organism: Dermatemys mawii (assembly GCA_007922305.1). NCBI lineage: Eukaryota > Metazoa > Chordata > Testudines > Dermatemydidae > Dermatemys > Dermatemys mawii. The sequence continues at coordinate 2,672,594 of ML677332.1, read as the reverse complement.
ATTTTTTAGAAGTCGTCTGCTTCAGAGATAAAATGTGATATTTATTATGTATTTTGATGTGCTGAATTCAAATATGACAATTAAAACAACTGATTGGCTACTGTTTCTAAGATATTTAAGTTTTTACACTTTATGTCTATGTATATTGTGTAGATAGTAGAGTTTTAATCATAAATTGTAAACCTAGGTCTTTTCATGTGTTTATGGTTGCTTTACATGATAATATTTCACCTGTCCTGTGTATGTAACACTTTAAAAATCAGCAAAAGGGTTATATAAATAAAATGTATTATGAAACAAAAGGCAAAAAACTATTATGTACATAGTTTAGTCCTATTCAGTGTCTACTCGGCGCTTCTTGGCTTGTCTCTTGTATTCATTAAATGGAGCATCTCTTGTCACTGTCCAGCAATAGTCTGCAAGCATTGATGGGCTCCATTTGCCCTGATAGCGTTTCTCCATTGTTGCAATGTCCTGGTGAAATCGCTCGCAGTGCTCGTCGCTCACTGCTCCGCAGTTCGGTGGAAAAAAATCTAGATGAGAGTGCAAAAAATGTATCTTTAGTGACATGTTGCAACCAAGGCTTTTGTATGCCTTGAGGAGGTTTTCCACCAACAACCTGGAGTTGTCTGCCTTGTTGTTTCCGAGAAAATGTATTGCCACTGACTGGAAGGCTTTCCATGCCGTCTTTTCCTTGCCACGCAGTGCATGGTCAAATGAATCATCTCGAAGAAGTTCACGAATCTGAGGACCAACAAAGACACCTTCCTTTATCTTAGCTTCACTTAACCTTGGAAATTTTCCACGGAGGTACTTGAAAGCTGCTTGTGTTTTGTCAATGGCCTTGGCAAAGTTCTTCATCAGATCCAGCTTGATGTGGAAGGGTGGTAACAAAATCTTCCTTGATTCAACAAGTGGTGGATGCTGAACACTTTTCCTTCCAGGCTCCAATGATTGTCAGAGTGGCCAATCTTTCTTGATGTAGTGGGAATCTCTTGCACGACTATCCCATTCGCAGAGAAAACAGCAGTACTTTGTGTATCCAGTCCGCAGACCAGGCAAGAGAGCAAGAACCTTCAAATCGCCACAAAGCTGCCACTGATGTTGGTCATAGTTTATGCACCTCAAAAGTTGTTTCATGTTGTCATAGGTTTCCTTCATATGGACTGCATGACCAACTGGAATTGATGGCAAAATATTGCCATTATGCAGCAAAACAGCTTTAAGACTCGTCTTTGATGAATCGATGAAGAGTCTCCACTCATCCAAATCGTGAACGATGTTGAGGGCTGCCATCACACCATCGATGTTGTTGCGGGCTACAAGATCACCTTCCATGAAGAAGAATGGGACAAGATCCTTTTGACGGTCACGGAACATGGAAACCCTAACATCACCTGCCAGGAGATTCCACTGCTATAGTCTGGAGCCCGACAGCTCTGCCTTACTCTTGGGTAGTTCCAAATCCCTGACAAGGTCATTCAGTTCAGCTTATGTTATGAGGTGTGGTTCAGAGGAGGAGGATGGGAGAAAATGTGGGTCCTGTGACATTGATGGTTCAGGACCAGAAGTTTCATCCTCTTCCTCTTCCTCGTCTGACTCAAGTGAGAATGATTCTGGCGCATCAGGAACCGGCAGTCCTTCTCCGTGGGGTATTGGGCATATAGCTGATGGAATGTTTGGATAATGCACAGTCTACTTTTTCTTCTTTGACACACCTTTCCCAACTGGAGGCACCATGAAGAAGTAACAATTGCTGGTATGATCTGTTGGCTCTCTCCAAATCATTGGCACTGCAAAAGGCATAGATTTCCTTTTCCTGTTCAACTACTGGTGAAGATATGTTGCACAAGTGTTGCAGCATATGTGTGGGGCCCACCTCTTGTCCTGATCTCCAATTTTGCAGCCAAAATAAAGGTGATAGGCTTTCTTAACCATAGTGGTTATACTGCGCTTTTGTGATGCAAAAGTCACTTCACCACAAACATAGCAGAAGTTATCTGCACTGTTCACACAAGTATGAGGTATCTCTGCTCACTTTGGCTAAACATAAATGTGTCCCTTTGCAAAATCAAACACTGACAAATAAGAGAGCACGACACTGTATGATTTCTAGAGCTGATATAGGGCAATTTGTTCAGCAGAGTGATGTAAGCTTCGTTATGATTGCATCATCCATGACTTCTAGGAATAACATGATGCAATTCATATCATGTATGATGCAATACCAGCTTCAGATTGCATCATTCATTGTTTTGCCTAAAAAGCAAGTACTGTCCAAACCCAGTCATAGATTTATTCATAGATCCAGTCAAAGATGTATTTTAGTCATTTCTGGTTTAAATTGAGATCCCTTCCCTTTATAACTCACTTATCCTCCGCCATTCCCATGTCAAGGGTCGTATATACTGACCCAATAGCATATCTTGAAAACTAGAGCCAATCAACAAGTTTAAGCATCATTTTCATTCTCAGTGACCCAGAATTAGTAAAGTTTGACTACATTTATTTCAGAAGCATTTTGGCTGTAGAGCAGTGTAACAAAAAGCCACTATTGTTCAGTGGCCAACTTGAAACAAGTTTGGTGATCTTCATTACATCCGGAGAGTGGGGGGAGAAGAAACTGCAATTTGCTGTTTGAACTGGTGTTACAAAATTCAAATTACAAAAAATCCAAAAATTCGAACAGCCCAATAGCAGGTTAAACCCTGCCTCCACACACACACAAACACGCACACACACACACACCATTTTTTAAAAAATTGGGATCTAAATTTGAGGGTTCTCCCTCCATCAAAAGTCAAAGATGTGACAAAAAATTGTCACAAAATTGATATTGGGAGGATTCTAGTCTCAGTTCTGTTCCGACCAATCAGGTGTCCACCTTAAAATTGGGGAGAGGAGGCAGCATCTTCCGTGGAACCTCTGAGCAGAAAAACATGCACACTGTCCTGCCCCCTAACACCCAGAGCAGGTTTCCCTACGTCAGAGTTGAAGCACTTTTGCAGGGCAGATTACACTGTTGCAGCCACCTATATTACACCTGCATTGTGGATTTAAAGACTTGAGTCCCCAGGGCTGTCAATTGGATGCTCTTTGCGAGCACTCAATTAGCTTACAATTAAGAAAATAAAAACAAATTCATTGACCAGTGAAGCCTTTGAACAAACCTGGTACTTTGCCATCAGTTGGAAATGAGGAGAACGGACTATGAACAGTCCAAACAATAGGAACCAAAAATTCCTTCTATGCCAACAACTCCCCAGGTGGCATCTTTGGCTCTGATCAGAGGAGCTCATGGAATTATTTTTAAAAACCTCATAATTGAACATAGGTACCAAGCTAAATGGCAACCAGCTCAAAATTCCAGTGCACAAAACCAACCGAAAAATAGCTACGCACACTGTTGTACCATTTAGTCTCTCTTACTGAAGTGCCTAGAGAATTGGTAACTAACTGAAGCACAAAGCACATTATTAAAATGGAAAGGGGAGGTGGAAAGAGCAAGCAAAGGCTGTATTCCGCAGTCTCTCTCTGCACAAGAATCAGAGGGGAGCCGTGTTAGTCTGGAATTGCAGAAGTGACAGAGTCCTGTGGCACCTTAAAGACTAACTAAAGTATTAGAGCATAAGCTTTCGTGGGCTAATACCCATGCATCTGACAAAGTGGGTATTAGCCCACAAAAGCTTATGCTCTAATACTTTAGTTAGTTTTTAAGGTGCCACAGGACTCTTTGTCTCTCTGCACAGAAATTTAGCTGGAATAAAAACATTAAATCACTCATTTTCATTCTGCATATGGAATAATTCCAGCTGCTTTAGGTTGTTATAATGACAACCGGCTCTTTTAATGACAGATCAGCCTAAGAAGTTGAATATTTTTAATAGAGCAAAACTGTGATATTACTGAACTTGGGCGTTGCCTTGCCATTCCCAATGTGTTGTATTGATCAGCTAATTACAAGGGTCAATAATGGACCAACGTTTTACCATCAGATCTCTAGGGAAACCAACTACAGCGAGTCCAAAGAAAAGCAAGCAGTGACCAAAGCCCTAACATTGCTTTAGCTTGTATATACAGCAGTAGCCTTAGACCAATACCACTTGTGAACTTTTTTTTTTTTTTATTTTTTTAACATAAAAGGAAAGGAATCTGTTTTTCAATTATGAGCTCCAGTGACCATACACGTTACAGTCACTGAAAACAAGTCTGTAAATGGTAGTAGGTATTAACACTTCTACAGCCCCATTATCTCATGACAAAATAGGGAGATAAAGGAGCTGGCCACATTTATATGCAATAAGCTTACTTGAAATTCTACTGTTTTCCATTTCCCTAGATGCAAACAGCCCCTCCCTCTCTTTTCACCCTGAAAACACATGCAAGTCAAACTAAACCAATTATGAATACATTGTCTATCAGGACATAATTTTTGTAGATCAAAGATCTGCATCCTTAGAGTGGTCTTTGGAAAATAAACCATCACTTGTGTTCTCAAAGAGATGGGACGAAACTGGTTTGGGTGTTCCTTTGCCCCTTTTTTGGTGTTGTTGCTTCTTTCTTTATTTATTTTTAATAAATAAAAGTTTCTCCTTGTTTCTACCTTCAAAACACCAAAAATGCCAAGTCCCTTTTACTCTGGTATTCATTAGAGGATTTGGCGATGCATATTAGAAAGAAGCTTTCTCAGCCCTTAATCCAAGAAGCAGGGATATTCAGACTTTAACAATGATATTTCTTCTCTTAACAGTTCATTAGGCATTAGAGTTAGACATGTTAACAAAAGTAATTAGTTCCCAATAGCCTAAAATAAATATCACTTGCATAATCTCTGTACTTTTATCATCCTAATCGTTTCTCTCATCCACAAAATCTTCTAGAAAAAACAAAGTAGGCAAGACCTACATTCCAATGTAAAAATCAAGCAAACTGTTTTTAAAAACAAAAATCATTTCAGATCTTACATTTACATCAAAAAAAGGTACAAAAAGCCAATTTGTTTTTCTTTTGCAAAGCTCCTTTAAACACATCAAAATGCACTCTCATCACCTGTCAGGATTGCCTCCCCACTCTGAACTCTAGGGTACAGATGTGGGGACCCTCATGAAAAAAGAAATAACCCCCCCCAAGCTTATTTTACCAGCTTGGGTTAAAATGTTTTTCCCCAGAACACAACTTCTTCTGTATCTGGACCTGGTACACTGCCACCACCAAACTAGGTCTAGGGTAGTTTGGGACCCTTCTTTCCCTTTCCACTAACCCCCCAAACTTCTTCCTTCCCTGGGAAGCTTGAGAGAAAAAAAACAAACCTTGCCTGCTCCTGCGAGACGTGCCCGATCCAAAACCAGGATCTTACACAATGAAAAACAAGCAGTCAGCTTCTTAAAAGAAAGATTTTAATAAAAGAAAAAAAGAAAGGAATAAATCCCTTATAACCATCAATAGAACAGCATCTACCATAATCAACAAAAGGATTCAGAAACCAAACCTCTCTCCCGAGGCCACTCTACCTAAAAGCTTTTATTTTCCATCTCTGGGGTGCTGTATTTCTCATCCAAACAATCCTGAAAAGGACTATTTTGTAAAAAGTCAAGTCCCATCTGAGTCCAACAAGCTAGAGTCTCAATGCAAACTGTCAGAGAGACACAAGGATACAGGCTCAAAATCCTCAGGACACAGAGCACTCTTTAGACAAAGCATGTATGGAGTTACATGGGAAATAAAAAATGTGAGGCACCCAATAAGTCTGGCACTGCAAGGCTGGAGCTGTGTTTCAAAGCCAAATGATGTTATTGAGGGCAAGAAAGTTCCACATGGATGAAGAGCTACAAGAAAAAGAAAGGAGTATAGCTTGTTATGCATTTTAAGTGCCAATGCGCAAATCAGATGACACGTCACTTCATCATGCCGGATTATTTTTTCCGGAACCATAGGTGATCACAAAGAGATTGACTCCATAAAAGACAGTAGCATGAAGGCAAATTTGCTGTCATTTCAGTGGGTTACGTTATCATTACTACCCCATCGCAACTTTTGCCTTAAACATATCATAGCTGGCAAGATGCCAAGATGACAGACTTGTGTGTGATATCTGAAATGAGTGCTACACAAAAAACATGCAATAGGGGTACTAGCATCTTCCAGAGCACTAGAAAGGATAGAGAGATGTGCCCGCGGGGAGAGAGGACGAATGGCTGCAGGAGGAGTTAAGTTTGGATAGTGTCTCAAATTCTCTCAAATTGCAAGCAAAAAAATTCCTGAAGTGGCTTTTTTGGACTGGGGGAAAATGGGACGTCCTGTACACTACACTCCAGACACAAAATGCAGACACAAAATTAGCCCCTAGTGATTCTATTGACTAATAAACATAATGGATTTCCTAGCAACCTGGCATGCAGGTGGTAGAACCCCAAGAGAGAAAACAAACTTTACAACTCCTTGCTCTCTCTGCACTCCAGCAAAATCTCTTAAGAGATAAAGGAAGCTGCTTTGCCTCACATCTCTGTCCAAATTCTTGAGCAGAAAGATAAAAGGCAGCAATAGAGGTAAGTAGCTCAAGGAAGAGACCATATGGAAGATAAATCCACTTGGATCAGAGAGTGGCACATCACAAGGATTCTATGTACACACACACACAGAATATTTTATATGGTATTTGGTATATTTTTAAAAATCTTGAGCTAGATGTCTCCTTCCTGAAAGCACACAATTTGTTTCATTTAATAAAACTTATTTGCAAGTAGTGGTATTCATGAAGAAAGCTATAATTTTTCATGAGGACTATATTTTCCTCACAAAAGATTATTCATCTCTGAGGAATGAGCTACACAGGACAGATATTCACATGCTATCTGATTGGCTGACAGGCAAATAATATTTTTCACTGAATTCAGCTGAAGCCACTCACAATGCAAAAATTTACATATACAATCTGATCCGTTAACAATATTAAGACAGCATTATTGCCGACCTCAAACCTCAACAAGAAGAACATTTTGATTCGTCACATGACCTTTCCAACACTCATGAGACAAGATTTCATCTGTCTGTGTAACAATATGAATTTATCCTAGGAAATGTGAAAGTCTTCAGCCTCATTGCTACATTTGACCCCGGAAATGCATTTCCTTTGTCTCAAATGGCAAGCTGGGCTTCCTGCTGGAAAACAGCAGTAACAAGATCATTCTTGGAGGCACAAGGATGATTTGCCATTATGACAATATTAAAACAGAGGTGGATATTCTTATTGCTGGTGAAAAGATTTGAAAGTTCAGTTTCTTCTGTACATATGCTCTCATCAGTAATTATAACATCTAAGACCTTGCCATAGCAAGTGACTTCACTAGCGTTCCGTTTGGGCACTGGATCCACTCTCAGGGAGCTCACTGTGGGATAAAGAGTCCTGTGGCACTTTAAAGACTAACTAAAGTATTAGAGCATAAGCTTTCGTGGGCTAATACCCACTTCGTCGGATGCATGCAGTGGAAGTATCCAGGGGCAGGTATAAATAGGTAGGCAAGAACCAGGTTAAAGATAACAGGGTCGGTCCAATGAGGCTGAACCAGCTGTTATCTCTAATCAGGGAGGGTGGGGTATTCCTCTAGCAGCTGAACTGGAGGTGTGAACAGCGAGAGAAGAGAAACTGCTCTTGTAGGTAGCTAGCCATTCAAAATCTCTATTCAGTCCCAAATTGATTGTGTCAAATTTGCAAATGAATTCAACTCTGCAGTTTCTCTTTGCAGTCTGGTCTTAAAGTTTTTTTGCTGCAAAATGCTGACCTTTAAGTCTTTCATGGTGTGTGCAGGGAGATTGAAGTGTTCTCCTACAGGTTTTTGTATATTGCCATTCCTGATATCTGATTTGTGTCCATTTGTCCTTTTTTGTAGGGACTGTCCAGTTTGACCGATGTACATAGCAGAGGAGCATTGCTGGCACACGATGGCATATATTACATTGGTAGATGTGCAGGTGAATGAACCAGTGACGGTATGGCTGATCTGATTAGGTCCTGTGATGGTATTGCTGGTGTAGATATGTGGGCAGAGTTGGCATCGAGGTGGGTTGTCTGTGGGTCAGGACTGTGAAAGAGAGGGATTGTTGTCCAGGATGGGTTGTAGATCACTGATGCTGCATTGGAGAGGTTTCAGCTGAGGACTATAGGTGATGACCAGTGGTGTTCTGTTGTTTTCTTTCTTGGGCTTCCATCCCGGACACACCACACGATCCACTGTCTACAGACAAGCACTGAGGTACAATCGTATTTGCTCCAACCCCTCAGACAGAGACCAACACCTACAAGATCTTCACCCAGCTTTCTCAAAACTACAATACCCGCACAAGGAAATAAGGACACAGATCAACAGAGCCAGACGTGTACCCAGAAGCCTGCTGCTGCAAGACAAGCCCAAGAAAGAAAACAACAGAACACCACTGGTCATCACCTATAGTCCTCAGCTGAAACCTCTCCAACGCATCACCAGTGATCTACAACCCATCCTGGACAACAATCCCTCTCTTTCACAGGCCTTGGGAGGCAGGCCAGTCCTGATCCACAGACAACCCACCAACCTCAAGCATATTCTCACCAGCAACAGCACACCGCGCCATAACTCCTCTAACTCAGGAACCAATCCATGCAACAAACCTCGATGCCAACTCTGCCCACATATCTACACCAGCAACACCATCACAGGACCTAATCAGATCAGCCATACCGTCACTGATTCATTCACCTGCACATCTACCAATGTAATATATGCCATCGTGTGCCAGCAATGCTCCTCTGCTATGTACATCGGTCAAACTGGACAGTCCCTACAAAAAAGGACAAATGGACACAAATCAGATATCAGGAATGGCAATATACAAAAACCTGTAGGAGAACACTTCAATCTCCCTGCACACACCATGAAAGACTTAAAGGTCAGCATTTTGCAGCAAAAAAACTTTAAGACCAGACTGCAAAGAGAAACTGCAGAGTTGAATTCATTTGCAAATTTGACACAATCAATTTGGGACTGAATAGAGATTTTGAATGGCTAGCTACCTACAAGAGCAGTTTCTCTTCTCTCGCTGTTCACACCTCCAGTTCAGCTGCTAGAGGAATACCCCACCCTCCCTGATTAGAGATAACAGCTGGTTCAGCCTCATTGGACCGACCCTGTTATCTTTAACCTGGTTCTTGCCTACCTATTTATACCTGCCCCTGGATACTTCCACTGCATGCATCCGACGAAGTGGGTATTAGCCCACGAAAGCTTATGCTCTAATACTTTAGTTAGTCTTTAAGGTGCCACAGGACTCTCTGTCACTTCTGCAATTCCAGACTAACACAGCTACCCCTCTGATTCTTGACTGTGGGATAGGAGCCTATGGTACAAACTGCTCAATCTTCCTTGAGAGAAACACCATCCACAGGTTTGTTAGAGGCAAAAAGTACATGTTAAAAGAAAGTTATGCACTAAGTATTTCTGTCATACTCTTCACACTGGCCTTGATGTTGCACTGTTTTTGTCCGGTATGTAGATACAGCTTCTAAACCCTTTTATTTGCAAAATGTTTTTAAACAAAACCTGTCACTAGAATTGATTGTTTTTGTTTAAATGGAAACAGATGTGATTTAAAAAAAAAAATACTTTGTATTTAAACACTGCCTTGCAGCAACAGCCTCCAAGACACTTCAGCTCTGTGACAGTTCATGAGAACCAGAAGGGGGCATAGGAACTCCATACTGATCAGACCCAGGGTCCACCTCCTCCAGAATCTTCTGTTGCTGCAGGAGGTGAGCCCAAGCTGCTTCAAAGAAAAGTTTAAGACACCCTGCAGAAGGCAGATACGGGATAATCCACCCCCATGGAAATCCCATCCCAATTCCAGATAGAGACCAGTTTAAACCATGAAGCATGAGATTTTATTTCCTTTCCAAAACTTATTTAAAGTGACCCTAAAAAGGGACACCAACTAGCATATTTTCCATTGTTCAAGATGAATAACTCCTGTGTAATGTACACTATTGGGAACACACGGAAGAATTTTTGTTTTTTAACATGCATTATTTTTAAACCGAGCGTCCCCCTTTAAATTAGGATATTGAACCCAGGGGTAGGTGGGCAAGAAACAAAACAAACCAGACTGAATAAAGAAAAGTCTTTGGGCCCAGTCTGTGCAGTTTTATTTGCAAAGCTAGTAACGGCATAATGAACACAATGTCTTGGATTCTAGCATGCATGCAGTCTGATCTTCCCTCTGGCTGCTGTCCAACTAGCAACATTGCCTGGGTTCTTTGCAGGAAAGTTTGCCAGAAAGAGTTTGTTATTTCAAGCCAAAGGCTGGGTTTTATCTTATTGTTTCAAGTAAATGAAAATGAACACACTGTATAGGGGGAAAAGTGTTTTTAAAGTTTCCCATACTAGGCTGAAATCTCAGCCGGTGCTAAGTCTATCTAAAATTTCCATGGAAAGCATCTGCCCAGGAGAATTACATAGCTAGAGAACCAGTAACTATACCACTCCCCAACAAGAGCAAGATTTGCAGAGAAGCTCAACACCCAGCAGCTCCCATTGAGACACTTATGGAGAGATTTATAAACCACCACCCAATGTATTGAGCTCTTCCGGAAACCTGGACGTTTAGCTAGGTGCCTAAATTTTTACTAAATGGGAGCAGAGCCCTTTTGAAAATCCGGCCCATGTGCCTTGTAAGAGGGAGGTGATTTTTAAGTGATGATAGATCCCCAGAATGTATTTAAAGTCCCATTTGGTGACTAACACTATCCCTCTTTTATCCCAAGTCATGACCCTTGTCAGAGGATATCTGGAAGTGGCCCTTGAGAAGCAGCGGGGAACATGTGGGCAAAAACAAAAAGAGCTCCTGAGAGACTTGGTTAGGAGAGCTGTTTTTCAAGTGGCCTCCTCCAATTAAAAGCCCAAGCAGCAGCAAATCCTTTCCCCTCCTCCCCCATCTTTGGGGAAAAGTCACTAAGGGCAGCACTCTGAGGAATGTGAAGCTATTGTTTTTCAAAGGGAAGTGATTATAGGTTAAAAGGGCAAGAAGAAGTCAACAGTGAAGTCATCTTTTTACTTGCATGTAGCACTTCTCTGGTTCTCCTCAACTAATTCAATGGTTTGGGGAAAATGGGTTTCTGTTGCACTAATAACCCTTCTGTATAAGAAGTAAACACAGAGAGACATTTTTTAATTTGAACCAGATCCAGAGCCCGGCACAGCTTTGGAAACTTCAATAGGACAGTTGTAAGCATTCCTCCTCCAAACTTTCTTCATGTGACTTCCTGGAATGTCCACAAGCATCTGGATACGTTCCCAGATTTTAAGAGGGGCATGAAGTAATTTATAGTCGTATTCATTTTAAACTTATTTGTAGGCTCAGGTTCACAGATCCTCTGACTCATTCCCATGGAGTGCTCTGGTTGCACCAGCTACACATTGAGAGTAACAGCTGAAATATAAAAGGGGCCAGAAATCCAAGATCAGCTGGCCAGGCATCACCGCAAAAGAAAAAAAGCCTGATGCCATGTTTGCTTCTCAAGTTCTCTCTCTCCTAGCAACTGTGATTTGCTATCCACCTCTGGGAGACAGCACTGCCTGGTGGACAGGGCACCGGGCTAAGACTCAGGAGACTTGGGTTCTAATCCCCGCTCCACCACGCACCTGTTGTGTGCAAGTCACCTCTTCTCTCTCTGGCCTGTTTCCCCACCCAAACTTTACCTGTTTAGACCAGGGGTGAAAGTAAGCTGACACAGGCCAGTATGGCTGCCGGTACCAGCCCATACACAGCTTACTTTAAAGCACTGCCATGGCAACACTTTAAGTACCCACATTAAAGCGCCACATTGTCCCTTTTGCTGCCCCGCCCCCGATGGGGGAGCAGCTGCCCTAGGGCCAGTGATTTAAAAGGCCCTGGGGTTGCTACTGTTGCTACCGTGGCAACAGCCAGAGTCCTGGACCCTTTAAATCACCGCTGGAGCCCCAAGCAGTGTAGGCAAGGCAACGTAGATGGGCTGGCTGGGGGACCCTGACCCCCCAGCCCCATCCCTTCCACATGAGGCCCTGCCCTCTTGGGGGGCCGGAGCCAGCCACCGTACCAGTAAGTGTTCAATGTTACTTTCACCCCTGGTTTAGACTGTACATTCTTGAAGCCAGGGACACACACACACTCTCTGTATACAGTACCAAGCACAACGGGACCTGGTTTCAGTTGGGGCCTCCAGGCATTATGTCAACACAAAGTAGTAGCAAATCACCATCCAGTAAAACAGCCATCTGCCAGCACAAAACTCCAAGCCTTCAGTAAATATAAATGACAGATAACATGCAGAATCAACACAAATTAAGTTTGGAAGGAAACACTGGAGGGAAAGGAATAAAACAGAGCTCTTCATTAGCTGAGGCGCCACTTACCCATGATCTACGGTGCTCACAATAGCTCTGTTCCACTGTAAAACTTGAACGACACCATGGCATCCACCAAGTCCCTCCCCTGTTCATCTACGTCAGCAATGTAAGGATACCAATTAGTAATTCAAGAGCCCATCTATCAGATCAGCACCACTGCACCTTCACGTTCTGGAGCACATTTCACCAGAACGCATGAGCCACAAAGTGCTTTGAAGAATAGTATCTCCATCGGTCTGATCCAAAGCCCAATGAAGTCAAGATGAGTCTTGCCACAGACATCAGTGGACTTTAGACCAGGCCCTATGGACTTGAATGAGCAGCCCCCATCCCTATTCAGCAAAGCACTTGCTCAGCCCAATGGTCCCTTCATTTTCCAGGTAGCACATGTGGACCCCATATTTTCATATTTTTTATCCTACAGTCTATCAATTGTTTTCCCAAAAGTGCCACCGTTCAGAAAAGCACTGACGCATGTGCTGAAGTGCTCTGCTAAATAGGGACAGAAGTAAGTGCTTAATGGTAGGATTTACAAAGGTATTTAGGTGATTAGTATGATTTTCAAAAACCCCTAAGCAGGTTAGGCCCCTAATTTCCATCGACTTTAATGAGAGTCTTGCACCTAACCTGGTTAGGGGCTTTGAAAATCCTACTCAGTGCCCATCCTCATTGTTAGGCATCTAAAATGTCTTTGAAAATCTGACCCCAAGTGCTTTGCTAACCAGAGTCAGCCATAAGCATATGCTGAAGCACTTTGCTGAATAGAAGACCGTGTGATGAAACAATTCACCAGCAGCATGATGATCAGAAAGCTGGGTACTTACTTTCTATAACAAAGAGTGGGAAACATGAGACTTCTCTTCTTTCCTACCCAGTTTCTTCCTTCTGGCTTTCCTTTCTTCTCCTCTCCTTAGCAATGGGTAAGGTGGTTTTATAATTGCAATCTACATCCATTTCAGCTCCCTTGCTGTCACCATGTATTTGGCAGATGCTATAGGAATCATTTATTTTTTGTTGTAAACGTCTCTTTTCATAACATTATTTTCCCCAACCGTAAAAACAAAGAATTTTCATGAGTTTACGTTATGCCTTTCAATGGCCAAACCACTTCTTTAGTTGAGACAGGGTGGTGACACAAAGTAATTTAGCAACATTGCAACCAGTTCATTAGCTGCAGACAGCTAGGCGAGATTTGGTACTATTAAAATATAAGCTCCTGGATCCATGGAAAGGGAATAAACAGTGCCGATTCTAAATGGGAGACAGAGGAAAACCACGCAAGGACTGAAGTAATTTCTTCTTGTTCTGCTATTACAGTTTCATGCAATCAAGTGTTAAGAGTTTGCACCGGAAAGGATGGGACAGAGATTCAGAGTGGCCCATGACAAGACATCTGTCTCCATGATCCACAGCAGGAACAAAGCCTGATGACCATGGTTTTAAACCAGTAGTTTTCAATCTTTTCTATACAGGGAGCCCCAGGAATACCACCTCTAGTAGTCAGGACCCGATTTCCTCCTCCTCATGCTGTAAAAGGGAAATGGCCACAAGATCATGGCCGCTGACCGCTGTCCTAGAACCAATACAGATGAAGAATGAAGAAGTATCACCACTAGACACAGAGACACTTCTCCATGTCAAACGTTATGGCTATGTCCTCAACTTTCAACTGAGCCTCTAAGCAGCCACTGGCATGGTTGTCTCTAAACCTGGTGCGAGTCCACACAACATATGGCTGTTAGTAACCATGGCACCTGATAGCGTGTCACTCTTGCCAGAAGCCTAGGCCTGCAATCAGTCCTGCATACCGGTGGGTTTTTTTTTGTCTTGTTTTGTTTTGTTTTGCATTGCAGACAGACCTGCTAATCTTGCTAATGTGCAAGAAGTCTGGCCAATCCTCTTTCCTGTGTGATAGGAAATCCCAGAATGCACTGCTGGTTCCACTGTCTGCATGTCCTTTACTCTCAGATGAGGCTCTATGGGAGAGTGGCCCTGATTTCCCCAACATGCATCGGTACATATATGCCAGGCAGCACGTTCAGTGTTGACCACAAATACAACAGTAATGGCAGGAAATGACACTATGTGGAGTCAAACTAAATCATGTTACTTGTAAACAGCTAATGGTCACAAAATCAGTGAAAAACTGTAGCATGGGCTGAGGCCTTTATGCTAATTTTTCCTCAGCATGAATGTGAAGAAGTGAGAGTTCCCTGTATGGACTACACAACACGCACACATAAAATGCTGCCCTCGAAAGCTAGACTTTCCCTTGTCTTTCATTAGATATTAGCCGCAGTTCAGTGTGTGAGAAATTTATCTTAAGTCTACAGATACAGCCAGGCAACTCTAAGGAATGCTTTACCATCTGGTGTGGCACTTCTTAGGTGCCTTAAGGAGCCTTCTACCTCTGCAAGTGTAATGGGAAAGCACCTCTTTCCAAACAAACCAGGAAAATCATGTGGCCAACTAAGCCCAATTGAGAGAAAAATCAATTATGTACTTGAGGCTGCATGTGAGAGCCAGCTTATCACAGTTTAAAGAGAAAAAAAAATGGTAAATCAATTAGAGGAAGGTGGCAACGCTGCTAGGATAACACCGCACTTTCTTGGACCTTCTTCAGAGCTCAACGCTAGACGATGTACAGGATTCAGAAACAAGGCTAAGGCCAAACCAAGATAGGGTAATACCGGTTCCTCTGAACGAGACTAGGAGAGGCGTATACTCTCAGAATACTCACCAAGAGCGGACTATTTGCTTTGCCCCTAGATAACCTATCTAACCATACAGCTAACGACTCCCACACCCAAGAGCAGGGAAAATAGCTGGAGCCCCACTGGGATTCTTGGAGAACTGTTATGATATAGAAAACCACACGCATTTTTATAACAGGAGGCATTTATTAAACAAAACAGCTACAAACTACAGACAAACAAGCAGGCTTCCACATAGCTTTAGCCCCAGCTCTGTCTCCCTTGTTTACCATGGACCGCACCTGTCTGGAGTTCTATACAGAATAGAGAAGTCTAATAGCTGAATAATATAATCGCTAGCATAGATCATTAAAATGTAGAAAAGGGGAGGGAATAAGAGCTTTAGCCCTACCCCCTATAGCCCCACCACCTTTAGGCACTCCAGACATTTGAAACTACTGAAAGCTGTTCCTGATTATTTACTTTAAATCCCTCATGACAACCTTCTTGGGCCCAATCTGTGACCTCTGATGGGGGAGAGGGACAGGGATTGATGATGGATTTGAGAAGTAGGGTGGATCAGGGACAGATGGCAAGATGATGTAAGGAAAGGAAAACTAAAAAACCCGATAAGCCACATGCCACACTTCGTCTCGCTCCCTTTGTATGCCACTCTCTCTCCCTTAGGCTCAGTTTTTTTCAGTTTATAACATAAGCCCCTCTGGATAAGACCCTGCCTTATTTGATGTCTGTGACTGAGGGCTGGTCTATAGTATGCGATTATTTCAGAATTAGCTGAGTTAATTCGTTCACATGACCAACCTGGTTTTGTCGATTTAAAGGGCTCTTAAAGCTGGTTTCTGTACTCCACCCTGGCAAGGGGAGTTGCACTAAAATTGACATCGGAGTTCCAGATTAGAGGTACTGTGGACTCAATTGAACGTTATTGGCCGCCGGGAGCTATCCCAGAATGCTCCATTGTGACCGCTCTGGACAACACTTTCAACTCTGATGCAGTAGCCAGGAAAAGCCCTGGGAACTTTTGAATTTCATTTCCTGTTTGGCCAGCATGGCGAGCTCATCAGTACAGGCGCCCATGCAGAGCCCACCATCACAGAAGCCCACAGTCCCAGATTCTCAAACGAGCTCCAGCATGGTCCGAACAGGAGGTACTGGATCTTACTGCAGTATGGGGAGATGAATCTGTTATGGCAGAACTACATTCAAAAAAAAGAAACACAAATACATCTGCCAAAATCTCCAGGTGGATGATGTAAAGAGGCTACTCCAGGGACCCAAAGCAGTGTCATGTGAAAATCAAGGAGCTCAGGCAAGCCTACCAAAAAGCCAGGGAGGCAAACTGGAGCTCTGGGTCACAGCTCCATACATGCCACTTCTACCATGATCTGCATGCAATCATGGGGGGTGACACCGTCACTACCCCACCACTGTTCTGTGGACACCTACAAGGAGGGAATCACATGCAGCAAGGAGGATGAGTTTTTGGAGGACGAAGAGGAGGACAGTGCACAGGTGGCAAGTGGTGAATCCGTTCTCCCCAGCATACAGGAACTGTTCATCACCCTCAAGATGGATACAGAGATGCCTGACATTCGGAGCACCTTTCTGGCCCCTCTACACCAGCAAGTGGGAAAAACCTTTTTGTTTTAAACCCATGCATGCTATCTATGCAGAACTAGTAAAGCCAGCCCTGCAGCCAAGTTTCAGCAGCAGTAAGTCTAGTTTTTTGCTTTAATTCACTCAAGGGTTTGGGGAAACCGCAATTGCATCACAGCAAGGGACAAACATCAGGGTAAACAATAGGTCTGACACGAATCAATGACCTTGCCGTGATCTTTCTGTCATAGGAGACTTAAGAGGGTTCATTTCCTGCTTTTTTATGCTAGAAAGTGCAGCACTGCAATAACACAAGTAACCCAAGAAGCAGTAAAATATTCTGCTTGTGTTCACCCCACAATTAACTCAGATACATAGACCGGAAGGAAATAAGTGAATGCCCACATAAGGGAGGCAGTGTGACTTAGTGAATTAAAAGCACTGGACTGGGACTCAGGAGACCTGGGTTGCTATTCCGGCCTGCTAGGTTACCTTGGTGAAATCACTTTACCTCAGTTTCCCAATCTGTAAAATGGGAATGGCACTGACCTCCTCTGTAAACTTCTTTGAGATCTACAGATGAAAAGTGCAATACAAGAGCTAGGTATAATTTTTATTTTATATGAACTAGCTAAGTCTGTCTGACAACATGGGAATAAGCTCCTCAGAATTTCACATTTTTTCTCTCCTTCCCCCATATGAACTCGTTTTCTCTACTGGGCAACAAGGGAAGAAAGATGAAAGTGTACTGCGGAAAATTCACAGCAATTACAGCAGCTGTATGAATCCAATAAAACACAGAGAAGGGACCACTAAAGTAAAGGCAAAAAAAAAAAGATGTGTGAGAGAAGTGAAACAGGCTGCCTCATGACAACTTACCACATGACTCTGAAGTCAGATGGGAGAGAAAGTAAACAGCCAGCCCAGACCTCTGGGGGTCAGGGAAGGGAGTCTTTTCTTAAGCACAGGAAAAAAAGCAATTGAGCAATTTCTTCTGCTAACCCTCTTCAATCGCATGCCCAATCTGCTTCTGCAGCTGCTAATGGTAAAGCAAAAGCAGGCAGGAGGAATGGCTAGGTTGCCTGATGTCTTCCCTTTTCAGCTGTTTATAGAGCATGTTTCTCTGTGCTCCTGTTTACTTCCCTGGGTCAGCCCTCCCTGAGCCGTGTCTCTATCAACCACACAGCGGGACTCACAAGACTGAGGCACTTGCTCTCTGTCACTCTGCACACCCTTCCCCTGGCAGCCCCCGTTCAGCTTCGCCAGTGGAATGTGAGCAGCGCAGAATGGGGAAGGGGAAAGGCTCCTTTCTACATGGCGCCAGGGCTCTGCCTTTTGGTTTGTTTATTGGTCTGAACGCTTGGAAGGCTTTAAAATGAGAAGACAGATTTGAGAAATGGGACCGGGAGGGTCAAAGGGTCTCTGGGGCAAAGTACCAGATGTGCACGATTTCTCCTCCTTTTCCACGAGCCGTGCAAGGAAAACACCTTCCCTTAGGATAACCAGATGTCCCGATTTTATAGGGACAGCCCCGATTTTTGGATCTTTTTCTTACGTAGACTCCATTACCCCCCTATCCCCGTCCCGATTTTTCACACTTGGTGTCTGGTCACTCTACCTTCCCTCCCTGAAAACAAGTGGGCACACTGCCCATGGTGTTACCAACACACTGGAGGAGAGGCAGAGGGATGGGAATCCTGTCCGCTCTGTGGGGGAGGGGAGGGATGGCTCAGATCCTTCCCTTTCAACAAGGTTCGTAAGGGAGTTACGAGCGTCCTTCTCAATTTCGTTGCCTTGCAGATCGACTCACTCTCGGATCTGCCTACAAGCAGCATCCAGCACTGTGGAAGTACCTCACTGTTTTCAACAGCACTAGCCTTATGTAAAAGGTTACAAAACACTGCCTCCTCCCTTTCCCTCTCCCGCAAGGGGGCCAGCCCAATTTCTCTCCATTGGCACAAACAGAGAGCGAAAGCCACTCTGGCCCACTGTCCACCTCGGGGAAGGAGGGTAATTTCACCCCCTTTGGCAGGAGAGCCACGGACCAGACCAGACTTTGTGGAACTATGCTAGAGCTCCCTGGCACCTGACAATCTCAAGGCTAACAAGCATATTTGACACCTCAGGAAAAGGAAAAGCTTGAACTGGGTGATCCTGGTTGGGTTTCCAAACACAGGGCCAGACCCTCAACCCCAAAGGCACTTCATAGCATCAGAGCAGCACAAAGGGACTTTAAATGGGCAGTAAAGGAAACCCTCGGTCATGGAGGAATTTTTGGCTGCTGTCTCTGTGCAGCCCATCCTGTGCCCCCCACTTCTTGCCCACCGGCTTAGGGGGCGTGGCACAGGCTGGAATCACTGTGCTCCAGTGACTCTTATTGGCACAATGGCTCAGAAGTGGCCATTCCAAGTCAGTGCGGGACAGATGTGGAGCCCCTTTCTGCCCGCTTCACCCACTATGGGCTCAGTGCCCCGTAGGATGGTGCCCATTGAACCTAGGGGCAAATCACAACACATGATCTGCTCGTTATCTGCCCTCCCAAAGAAGAGTTCAACACTGGTTTGTTTTTTTCCTGACATTTGATTCCCTCTTCCTTTCCCACCCACTCTCCTCCCTGATATTTCCATGACAGACAGAATTATCCTTCAGATTTCAACCTGGGGTTTCTGGCATCACAGAGTCTCTGAAGTTTTCACTTCCATTTCTTGCTCTCAAATCAATTCCTTAGTCCTTGTCCTGAACAGAAATTCAGACCTATAAACAGCTCTGCTCTTCATGTTCACTTAACTGAGCAAACCCTTATTTATCACTATGGTAGCCTGAACCAAAAGGAAGTCTCCAAAAAGTTAGGAACTTTGCTTGGATTTTAAATATTTCAAGCATAGCTGCTATTATATCAGAGAAATGCAGGGCACAGGCAGGACCAAGCCTTGGGGCCAAACGAGTTCCCTGCAAGCAAGAGCAGAGACATTACAGTGCTGGCAGAATGATGCTGCTGAACCGCACGGCGTGGTTGCAACGGGCATCCAATTTTTCAACACCGACAGCAATACATGTCACAGGTACCATGGTTCTGGGCAACTGCACCTGTATTCCCCTTCCATGATTCCTCTAGGGCAGGGGTGGGCAAACTAAGGCCCACGGGCCACTTGTGGCCCACGAGCCGTTTTTATCTGGCCTGCGAGCTCCTGCCGGGGGAGTGGGACCAGTGGTCTTGCTTTCCTCAGTGGGGCGCTCTGAGAGCGCCCCAGAGAGCGTGGCCGGCTGCTGGCCTGGCGCGTCACCCAGAGAGTGGAGCTGGCGCGCCGCCGGGGACAGCGGGCCGTGGCCAGCTGGGCGCGCCGCTCCCAGAACCAGGCTGGTGCGTCACCCGGGAAAGCGGGTCCGCGGCCAGCCGGCAGCGCTGCCCAGGGAGCGGGGCTGGCGCGCCGCCCGGGACAGTGGACCCGCAGCCGGTCGGCCGCGCTGCCCAGACAGCGGGCCCGGCGCACTGCCCAGACAGCGGGCCCGGCGCACTGCCCAGACAGCGGGCCCGGCGCACTGCCCAGACAGCGGGCCCTTAGCCGGCCACTGGCCAGAACCCGGGACAGCAGGCCTGTGGCCGGCCTTGTGCGCTGCCCAGAGCCCGGGACAGCGGGCCCGTGGCAAGCCGCGGGGCCCCGCGCTCCTGGCCAGGGCCGGGCAGACTGCGGCAAGCCACAGGACGCTGCGCTCCCAAGCAGGGGGACGGACCGACTGCGGCGCCGTGGGGCCCTGCACTCCCAGCCCGGGGGCTGGGCAGAGCGCTGCGAGCCGCGGGGCCCAGCACCCGGCTCAGCAGGTAAGCAAGTTGAAGGGAGGGCCTTAGGTGGTGGGGTTCCGGGGGTGGTGGTTAGGGTGGATGGGGGCTCTCGGGAGGGGGCAGTCAGGGAACTGAGAGCAAGGGGGCTATATAGGGGATGAGTTTCTGCGGGGACAGTTACAGTGAGGGGGTCTCTGGAGGGGGCGATCAGGGGACAAGGAAAAGGGGGTTGGATGGGTCAGAGGTTCTGAGGGGGACATTCCAGGGGCGGGAAGTGGATGGGGGTCAGAGAGGGGGCCTGGCCTTCCCTACCTGGCCCTCCGCACAATTTTGAACCCCTGTGTGGCCCTCACCCCTGCTCTAGGGCACCCAGCCTGGGCTCCTGGCTCCTCGGCCCTCACCTCTCGGGGCGGAGGCTGGTGGGGAAGGAGAGGTGGCAGCACGAGAGGGAAGACCCAAGTCTCTCTCCCTCCCTCCTGATGCTTTTCCAGGCTGAACAGTTCCCTGTCTACACTGTGATATGCCCAGTGAGCCAGGCTGTTTAAACAAGCCTGCATCTGTACTTTGCTTTCTCTTCAGAGGCTACAAGCAGCTGTAAGCTACTACACAACCCTTTCTAAGTAAGCACATTTATTCCTAAGGTGAAAGCATTACAAAGGAAAACATTAAAATAGTAAAAGAAACAACACATGCTAAAAAGTTTACCAGAGACCACCCCTGACTCCAGTAGGGCTCTGGTCAGTGTCAGTTCTTCCTCCCCTTCCTCAAGGACTGCCCCCAACCCCTCACCCTTGGACAGAAGATTGTGTCCATTTTCTAGATCAGAAAGAAAGCCCCAAGTCAGTTTAATTTTATGCTATTTAACCAAATGTCCCTTCTGTGTCTGTTGATCTCTGGAGAATCCAGTTTGAACCTCTATACATGAGTCTCCCCAGGAGGTGGTACCTCTCCGGAGGTGTTACAACCCAACTGAGTTTACCTAATCTTCCCCAAGAGTGTTTAGTTTATGGAGGGTCTGTGGTCACCCTCCCTATAGAATTACATATAATCCCTGGCTCACAATGATACATAAACATAATACAGAAAGATCTCCCAAAGATAATGTAGGAAATTTTCATATCTGTCACAGCAGGATTGCAGTTTTCATCCATGGACTGTACAGCAGTAAGCTAAATGTTTGTCATAGTTCTGCTCATCCATGGCTGGCATGTATTCAAAGCAGCAAAGTCAAAGCCAAGCTCAAACTTAGACCAACTTTTCTCCCTCCAATTTACATTGCACTTTTCCCTACAGGGATCTCACATGGCTTTGCTTGGATTTGATCCCAGTTGAATCCCCAAGGAGGGACAGAAAGATGTATCCTGCACCAACTTCTTTTTTTTAAAATGCACACTCAATTTTTAAACATCAACTATTCAGAATCAAGAATTTTGTTAACCCTTCTAGATTTACAATGGATTATAATGGTGAGAGCTCAGTGGTTCAGGAGCCAAAAGAATGATCAACACAAAAAAAGCCACAGCAGTGTAAAGTCATTGTTTAATTTATGATAGTATTATCGATGTTTAAACAGCAGGACAGGAGAAATATTTAGTTGTATATAAATATATATTCCCACAGCAAAGAAGTTAATAATTTAGCACAAGTTGATAACTTAATTGGTTAATAACAAAGTGAAAGCATCCTAATTGGTTAAGAACTAAATCACATCGTGTTTTAATATCATGTGCTGCAAAGAGTCGCAGTCTGAAGTATCATTGGGTTATAACTATGGGTAATGGAAGAAATTAATAAAAAGGAAAATTTGGACTAGTTACCAAGAAAAACATTCAAAGAGTGCACATCATTCGGTTGTGGAATAGTCGTCCCAAAGGAAGTGAAAGCCTCATCACTGGATGTTCAGAATAAGACTAGACAAAACCCTACAGAGTATACTGAAGGGAACAGCCCTGACCTGACAACAGAAGAAAACTAGTGAATGTTCTCTTTCTCGGACTGTTGTGATTCAAATAACCCCCTTCTGACTTCGTGCTACTGACTAGACATGCAGACAAGTGAATAAGAAACCAGCCTCTACTTTGAAGACACAGTACAAACAACAGGTCAGGGCTGAGCTCTCTGGAAGATGTGAAAATTGACTCATAACATCAATCATCTATGAGAGGGGCAGCTAAAAACAAACACAAAAAGCCAGCAAATCAATATTCCTCATCCTGACAACCAACCAATGAGTCCGTAAAACGCAGTCAGCTCTGGTGTGTAACACAGCTCCACTTCAGAACTAACATCGCAATAACAAACGGAGCCTCAGCCTGCTTGAGGCTCCATTTGTTCTACAGCAATATTAAATAAATAAAATCCCTGGAGGGGGCAGGGAAGGGAGCTGGAAAACAAGCAACACTTAGACTGCAAGCTCTTTGGAGCAGGGACCTCTGTTTGTTCTGTGTTTGTACAGCACCTAGCACAGAGGTGGGAAAACGTATTGGCCCAAGGTCCAAATTGGGATTGCAAAACTGTATGGAGGGCCAGGTATGGAAGGCTGTGCCTCCCCAAACAGCCTGACCCCTGACCCCTATCTGCCCCCTCCCACTTCCCACTCTGACTGCCCCCTTCAGGAGTAGGGAGGAAAGCGGGGGAAGGGCCGGGGGTAGCTTCCCTGGCCGAGAGCTCAGAGGCCAAGCAGGATGGTCCCATGGGCCGGATGTGGCCTGTAGGCTGTAGTTTGCCCACCCCTGACCAAGCACAACAGGGTCTCGTGCCCTGACTGGGGATCCTTAGTGCCACCACAATACAAATCAACAACATCATAAAACTTTGCTCATCCTGGCTGCCGTTTTAAGAAAAAGATTTGGATGTAATATGGCACTAGCAGGCATGGGCTTATGAGAGTTTTCCCAAAGATTTATGGGAGTTTGACCTCTTCTCCTACAATTCCCTTGGAAATTCCTTGGGGAGCCCAAAGGCCTTTTGAAGCCTCACAGAACAACTGTTTCTAGGGGTATGTCTTCACTACACACCAGATCAGCAGGTAGCAATTGATCTTCTAGAGATCGATTTGCCGCAAGGCGCAAGCTGGAGTTGATGGGGGAGCGCACTGCCACCCGCTGCCACAATGAGGACGGCAGGTAAGTCGGCCAAAGATACACAACTTCAGCTACGTGAATAACGTAGCTGAAGTTGGGGTATCTTCGGTCGATCCCCACCCAGTGTAGACCAGCCCTAGGAGCTGTGCCAGGGACTGAGAGCGGGATACCCAGAAGGCAATGCAACTGCAACCCTGTAGCAGAGCATAACGGTGGATAGGAGATATCATTTACACCAAAACATACCCCTACTTCCTGGTCCTAAACACAGTTCAAAATGCAGGATACTGCAAAAACAGCCATTTACAAACATTGAAAGCAAACAAAACTATTCTAATAGAACAGTCAGAGTCTGCAGGTGAGCGCCAAGCATCAGGGATTTCAAAAGCATAGAGGAGAGAAAAACTGTACTCCAAAGCCTGAGCTGAGACCCAGTGGCTATCCAAACGACATCCCCTCCTGCTGTAGTCAGGCTAACCTTGCCCTCCACATGGCTCCTGCTCTCAGATGCCCAGTCTTCCAAATTCCTCCTTCTCCTGGGGTGAGGTTTCCCTCAGATACAGTTCAGCTCTAGACTGAGGCTTTGGTTACACTGGCACTTTATAGCGCTACAAAGCCTCCAGGAGCACTATAAGCTACTACCCCTCCAGACTGGCGAGGCACGTAGAACACTAAGTCCACAGATATAGCGGTCCTGGTAATCCTCCCTTCCCAGAGGATTAACAGTTGTTGCATATTGGGTGATACGCTTTAGCTCCAGTGTAAATGGGTAGTAACAATACTGCACTTTGAGTGATCTCTGGAAACACCTCTAAGCTATTTAAGGCAATTGACCTCTCTTCCCTTTGTTTTGGACTCGGTTGGAGGAATCTGGAAGTATGTTTTCAGAGCTTATCTGTAACTCCACAAACCAACAATGCAAATGTTTACTGAGTGAGGGAGCGAGAAGAAGATTACTAGGCTCTGCATTTTAAAGACAGTTTGTTGACACACTCTCAGCACTTGAAAAATCCACTCACTCTCTCCCTCCTCATACACACAACACACTATCCCCATCCCCCTCGTTTTAAAAGCACGTTGCAGCCAGCTAAATGCTGGGATAGCTGCCCATAATGCACCACTCCCCATGCCGCTGCAAGTGCCACAAACGTGGCCAAGCCAGTGCAGTTGTGGCTGTGAGCGTGGACACACTGGAGCGCTTTCCCTGGAGCTGTATCCAAAGGTGGGTATAACCAAAAGCACTATAAAGCTGTAAGTGTAACCACGGCCTGAGAGAAACAATGTTTCAAGGGGCATTGGAGCCAGCTCTGCAGCCTCTTGATACGGCCCAATACTCAGGAATTATCTCCAGCTCCCCTACACTACAAGCCCCTCCAACAAAATGTCTGGGGAAAAAAAATCACCCTGTGACCCACATCCTACACTCTTCGACAGCCACAGAGAATTGTGGGATATGGGAAGTTTTTTATTCTGTGGGCCATCAAACAACAAAAGTTTGAAAATCGCTGCCTTGAACTGAGCCCCCTTGAGAACTGGTTTCTTCCTTCCTTCCTGAACCTGCTTTAAATCCAATCCGTAGGGCGGTTTGCTCCTGCCCTCCCGCTGTGAGGAGGTGCCAGCATATCACGTATCTACTGCACATGGGTACCAGACACTTCCCAAAAAGGCTTCTTATTCCACCCGGCAAATTAACCCACTGCACATTCAGTTATTTAAAAATTAAGTCAACAGTTAGTCTGAGAACATGCTGAAAACCCCCCACACATTGTTGATCATTAACCAACACACACATTGAAAATATTCTCTTTATATTAAAGCAGTATTTATTATTAATACATAGCTCTATTTCAAAGCATTTTACAGGGTAATGTTAGTTATTCCCTTTTACAGTTGTGGATACCAAGACACAAAGTAGAAGTGACTTGCCCAGTGTCACACAACAAGCAGGTGAGCGGCAGAGGCAGGAACACTGGGTCTCAACTTCCAGTCCAGGGCTCTATTCATTAGAACACCCACAGCCTCAATTAAAAAAAAAACAAAACTGACCATGGAGTTACAGTTTAACTAGCACAGTGATACTCAGACCTCAGTGGCCCAGGAGCCATATTAGTGATCAACATTACTCAAAAGAACCACAGTAGTGTGAATGACAGGGGAAATATTTAGTTTATAACTATATATTATTCTGATAGCAAATAAATTAATAACTTAGCACGAGTCGATAGCTTAATTAGTTAAGAGTAAAAGCATCCTGTTGAGTTAATAATTACATCGCACTGTTTTAATATCACGCGCTGCAAAGAGCTGCAGGGACACATTAAAGAGCCACTTGTGAGCCATAGTCTGAGTATCACTGGTCTAGCATTAAGTTGACTAAGACATGAAAGAATTTCAGGGTTACTCACAATGCCAGGTACATTTTGGGTGGAGATGAAAAAAACACTCTCCAAAGAAATTTCAATGGCTTTTCATATTACATTTTGGAAGGGGCAGGTGAGAAGAAGGGGACCTTGCCTCAGTTTTGGCCAGGCAGGGCTGGAAGGCAGCTAACGGACAGAACGGCAACCTTGATCAAATGTTATGTTTATTCAGATCAAACATGAATGCAAAATACTCAGCCCCTGAGCATAGCTGGCTACCAACTATCAGTCTACTGCTCTGAAAGGGGTTATCAATCTTTACAGACAATGCTCTGATCGGGTCTTATGATTAAAGGCTCTCTTTTATTATTCCCACTCACCACAGGCAAGTGTAGCTGCAGCAGCATATCAGATCAGACGGAGCAGAGGCCGCCCTTCAGTACAAACTCTTAAATAACTGTTCCCTGATGTGCTGGGGTGTGTGATTTAATCACACACCCTGGGAATGCAAGAGTTAGAACATGCCACACATACCACACTACTTACAATGTTTAAAAGAGGTGACACACACTGACAGCCAGGAAATTCAAAATTGACTCTCAGTCCTTAATTCACTCTACCAGGCAAGAGTTCCTTTAGAATTAATGATATTATGCAACACAGTTACCCAAGGTACTGTATATAACTCAGCATGTTCCCTCCTGCTACCATGTCACCATACACTTCACACACACACACACATGCACGCACGCACCCAGGCACAAAAGGGCTTGTTCCACTGGGTGGAGCTGATCACGCTGTTGGAAAGCTCTGTGAAAGCTTCCCTTGAACAGCTCTGCCAATGCATCTCAGTCCTTAATACAATATCCCCTGATCTCACCAGTAAGCTGTCAAATTCCCTCCTTGATTACGACAGTTCCCGTGGCCTCCCCACTCCTACTGCCCCCGCCCACCTCAGAGCATCTCATATCCTGACCTGCAGCCCTCTGTTACACAAGGGCTGCTGTTACAATGTGAACAAAATCCTGGTAGTGGCACTATAAAAGGAGCGGAGGGAGAGAAACACTCTCTAGAGACCAAACCAGCTTCAGAATCCATATTTATAAAGGTGTGGGAAGGATTAAATGGCTTTTTTCCCCTCTTTACTCATT
This sequence comes from Dermatemys mawii, assembly GCA_007922305.1. NCBI lineage: Eukaryota > Metazoa > Chordata > Testudines > Dermatemydidae > Dermatemys > Dermatemys mawii. Next base: position 2,645,499 of record ML677332.1, on the reverse strand, counting down.
AGAACATAACAGTTCCTGGCCCATCATATAAATAAGGGCAATAAAAACCCGTTTGCAGAGTAGTTACTGTGTATGTGCAGCCACCACTTGAATACCATAAAGTTTATTAAAAAAAATTAGTACAAGAAGAGTGATTCAATGGACTATTCCTCTGCTAAATTTCAATGTAATATCTGCACTTTAAGCGCTGGACCCCTACAGTTACTGTTTCTGCAATGCAATAGCTTCAATGCCTCTTGTGAGACCAAGCATGTCACCTTAATGCATCCTTAAGGTGACAGAACCGCCAAGCTGAGCAGCTTTATCACCCTAAGGGCACACAAAGTAACATGCTTAATCTGATGAGTGATGCCAAAGCAGCGCCCGTTAATATTTTATGAACCATTTGGTTGTTTTTTAATTTAAAAAACAAAACAGAGCAGCAACTCAACAAACAGAGATGGAACGTTCCTTATGGATGGAACAATCCTGAACGTGCAATGGCTCATTTCATCCGAGTGATATATTATCTCTTTTGTGTTTCTACCTTTTTTTCATGCCAATTGCTGAAATCCCACTTCACCACAAGACTTCAGGCTCTGCTTCCCGACAGGGATGGCTGCTTAAAAAGAGGATCATCTCTCATCAAGATGTGACAGGCCTCTCACACGTTGGCAGGGGAAGTTTCTGGGCTGCTTTAGAATGCTTAACTTCCATACAGCATCACAATCTGAGCACGGCATGCGAATATTTAACAAGGTGAATCTGCCTGCCCAGCTCCTTGCCCTACCAATGCTACTACTTCCCAAGTCCCGAGAGCTTGAATCCAAATATTAGGGTCCATGGGCCTCCCTCAAACCCAGATCCATGGATTCAGCCACAGCTGACTCCAGCTTACAGCTGGAATTCCCACTCCTAATGTTGCTAAGCAGTCTTGCAAGGGGCAAGAGACATTCTTCATAGAAGATATGCAGAGATGATGGCCTAACATCAGGCTTGAAGTGCAACCACAAAAATCCTTTGGAACCACAAAGTTCAGTTCCAGCAGGGACTCAGTGATTCATCATTCCAAGGCACACACACGTTCACTATCACATATAGGGGTCTCTCCTATGAAATCTTGAAAGAACCCAGCAAAGCTCTGATCTTTTGTGCAGTCATTAATGAGCCCATAAAACCAGAGCACCTGTTTAAAAGAGCCGTGTTTTTCTGCAGTATCCTTAACCAAGAAGTTTCACTCCCCTTAGTACTGTACATATTGGTTATTAATGTAGCTAGGATTTTTCCACTCAGAAGATGGCCTAGGTTCCATGGTGCTGTATGAACGTTTCTGCTTCTATTGGATATGCTTCCGACTTTAATTGAGAACATGATCAAGCTCTTGGAGATCAATCCTACAATGTTTACTCATGGCTGGCAGAATCAAGACCATGAATTGCTAAGCATTTTTGGGTCCTGTGGAAGGAAAAGTGCTATCAAAATGTAACAAAGTAACCCCAAGAAGGAGAATTATTATTATGACATCTGAGGACACTTGCAGGAAATGGCAGAGCTAATGGACAGTGGGAGCCATCTTACTGATTAAAATGCTGCCAGGGGATATTACTGAGTTTTTTGTTTGTGGGTTTTTTTACACTAAATTGACAATTAGCTAGTGATATATTCATGTCGTCAACACTTTTCTCTCGTAAGGCGTGTCAATCAGCTCACTGCATAAACAAGACCAAGGCAGGCAAAAATTAGTTTTGCCTTGAAACAACCTTGCTGAAACCGAACATATCAGATCAATGCAGCATTGAACAGGTTAAACATCTGCACCTGGGGAAACTGAGGAGTGGAGGTGAGATCTTTATGGAGTTCTGTTTGTATTCTCTCCCATTTCACTTCTTCTATGAGAAGTGACACAGACCATTGGAAAGGCAGGTCTAGAATTTTATATATTACACACACGCACACTCGACCTGTGGCACTTTTTGCAGGTGCCCCTTCACAATACAATAGTTTCTGTGACTTCTTTATGATGTCAAATGTCCAATGGACAGCTCTTGATTCTCAGTTATGCTAAGGCCCCTTTACAACACTGTCAAAATAAAAAAGTCATATTACAATGAGTGGAAAGCACCCTCTAAGAATGCTCCCTGTGCAAAAGGTGTTCCCAGGCAGAATAAAGCTGGCATAAGGGCTCTGCTCCCAGCATAGGGGACATACTGGGGTGGGGCATGGGCAGAGTATACGGCTCTATAGCTACTCTCTACCCCCAGGGCCAAGACCCGCTATGGACCTGGGGAAGCAAGTCAAATTACAGCTGCCCTCAGGCATCTTGGACTTACACCAGAGACGACAACTTTCCACACTGCCACAGAACACAGTTTAATGCCATTTTTGTTCCCCACCTCTGTTCAGGCCCCAAATCAGAAGCCTTGTCTCCACAGATTGACAAGACAGACAAGAAATTCAGCAATTCTTGCCACTCTCCAAAGGGATCTTTTAAAACAATTAGTATTAATTATTTGTATTGCGGTAGCACATAAGAGCCACAGTCACAGACCAGGAGGACTCTGTTGTGCTAGGTGCTGTACTAACATAACAAAAAAAAAGTCAGACAGTCCCTGCCCCAAAGAGATTACAATCTAGAAATAAAATAAATATTTACATGAACAAACTTTACATGCAGAACAATGTTTTACACAGCATCACAGTGAAATTTATTTACCTAAAAAATATATAGTCTGTTGTCTGATATATATAGGAAATGTATTTTCCTAAAAACTGGGAATTTTAAGAAACATCTGCTATTCAACATACCTGTGTATGTAAAAGGACGTTATGTCGATAATAGAAAGTAACTCTTTGAATCCTTTCCCTCGGTCGTCACTAATGAAGTCTGTGTGTGCAAAACTGAGTTCATTCCGCCCCCATTAAGAAGCCAATTACACAGGGAAAAAAATGCAATTAACAAGGTGTAGAATAAACAGCCTGCCACCTGCCTTTAATAGCAGCCCCACTTCAAACAAGTCAAGGTCTCGGCACAGCTTTCAGAATTGGCAATGGATATTATACGTATTTATTCAACAGCTGCTCTTCATTGCAACAAATATGACAGGCTTACCAGATAAGGTCAACCTATTTTTTAAAAATACAGTAAGTATTAAACCCTGCTTTGAAGCTGCAAATGCTGCTCTTATTGAAATCAGCAGCACCAGGCTTTTCTGTATCACTGTGAAATCTGCAGTTACATTCCCTAGCTTTGACTCATATTTCCCTTCATTTCTACAGGTTCAGCAGCTTCTGAATTCGTTTCACTAAATCTAGGGGCCTGGACAGCTATTAAAACATCGCATGGGGGGCAGATGGAGCTGTTAAACAATGCAATGCAATGAGGAGCCCAGCAGAGTAGACTTGTCATTCCTCCATTCATCGTCCCTTCCTTTTGTTCTGACCTTCTGCCACCTCTCCATTGTCGGCTGCAGAAGGTACATCAAGTGAGGGCAAAAAGGGCAAGTTTCTCACTCAGCCGTTGGTGTAAAGGGCAGCCAGTCGAGATTTCAGCTCAGCCCTTTGCCCCTTAACCAGAAGGGGGTGGAGTGCTTAGGAGGGAAAGGAACAGTACTCTCACCCCTGATGGGAGAGGAGGAGGATGAAGTGCAGAGGAGAGGGGGAGAGTTACTGTGCAGAAACTCCTCTGGCCCCTTCCAAAGCAGTGCTGACTAGTTGCAGAAGTTACATTCATCCCTGTTTGGACGGAATGTCAGTGAGTGAAAGGCACTACCATGTGGCACATGAGGACTAGTGGAAACCAAAGGTAAATCCTTTGTAGGGAGAGACTGGTCTACACTACAAACTTAGGTCGAGAGAAGCTGTGTTAAGTCGATCTAATAATGGATCAGAGTAGTAGCAGTGTTAGTCTGTAGCTGCAAAAATATTAAATAAAAAAATGGCTAATAATGTATGTGTCTACACTACCGAGTCCCTTCCACTGACCTAAGTTGACTTCTGTACTTAACCTCTGCGAGAGGCACAGCCCTTATTCAACATCCACAGGTCACCATGGTGATAGTGTGGACACTGCATTGTGTAATTCGAAAGAATCGGCCTGCAGAAAATGTCCCACAGTGCTCCACTGTAAGTCAACCATGTACACAGGAAACAGCCACTCCCCTGTTAAAGCTCCAGTTTGATCAGTGTGGAGAGCTTGCTAGCACAGCTGACCATAGAGCAGGCCCGCACAACATGCGGCCCGGGGGCCACATGCGGCCCACACGGGCTCACTGTGCAGCCCGCAGGGGGTGAGTAGGGGTGGGGCAAGCCAAGCGGTGGGGTGGGGGAAAGCGGATGGGGGCAGGGCTTTTCGGCCTGCAGCTGGTTTTTTTGCAGTAATATGGCCCTCGCTGCTTTCCAAATTGTGCAGGCCTGCCATAGAGACTCAAGGCCGCAAACACGCTCCAGCATTGGTATGGAGTCTACAGGTGGTGGTGGATTTTATTGCTGAGTGAGGAGATGAATCTGTGCAGGCAGAGCTCTGATCCAGCAGAAGAAACGGTGACATCTGTGCCACGATCATGCGAGGGATGGGAGAAATGGGCTACACCAGGGACACACAGCAGTGCCTCATGAAAATAAAGGAGCTCCGGCAAGCGTACCAGAAGACAGGGGAGGCGAACAGTCATTCTGGTTCTGACCCATAGAGATGCTGCTTTCATGAGGAACTGCTTGCGATTCTCGCCAGTGACCCCACCCCTACCCCAAAACACTCCGTGGATACTTCCCAGGGGTCCCAAGTGACCTCAAATCAACAAGGAGGACATTGTTGATGAGGAGGAGACTGTGAGGCAGGCAAGTGGAGGATCCATTCTCCCCTACAGCCAAGAACTGTTTTTAAATCCTGGAACCCATCCCTTCACAGGACCAGCTGGAGGCAGTCAGTGGAGCGTGACGCCGGGGAAGGCACCTCTGGTGAGTACACATTTCCAGTAAAACTGTAGGGGTGATGCAATATTATTTTTTATGTTTAATCTGAACAAAAACAAGTAGGTGTAGTGGGTATTGGTGGCCATTCCAGCTATGCAGAGGGTGCTCTCTGAAAAAGACTACGTAGGTGCATGGAGATCCTCCAGGGAGATCTCTAGGAAGCTTTCTTGGAGGTTCTCTGCAATCCTTTGCAGAAGGTTTGTGGGAAGGACTGCCTTACTGGTCCACTAGAGTCCCTCTGCAGCCTATGCTGAACCTGCTGCCATCTTTGCCCAGTTCTACATCCTCCTCCCCCAAGCATCCTATGAGGTGGGGCGTGGGGGGGAGTTTGGTATCCCTTGCACTCAACACCAGAGGAGGGTACAAGCACCAGAAGGTGCCCATTCCCACACCTTTGATTGTTATTGCAGTGCATCTGTAAGCAACCTTTCCTTGTTTCTAACCACTGTGACGGAGTCAGACAAGAAGGGTATAAGAGAGTGCTGGAAGGCAGGTATATCAGTCTCAGGATGTGTAGGTCCCTGTTCCCTGAATAGCCAAAGAAAGGCCATTCCAGGCCAATCAAGACACCTGGGGCCAATTAAGAACCTTCTAGAAAGGAGTAGAAACAGCTAGCCTAATTGGGACACCTGAAGCCAATCAGGGACTGGCTGAATCCACATAAAAACCTCCCAGTTAGTCAGGTGGGCTGTGGGTGTCAGGAGCTGTGGAAGGAAGTTATGCTGTTGGTGAGACTGAGTGTTGGACAACATATCGTACAGAAGGAAGGAGGCTCTGAGGTAAGGGTGAAGTGGAGTTTGAAGAAGCGGAGACTGCTGTGGGGAAGTAGCCCAGGGAATTGTATTGTGTTTTGTGCCTAAAAGGTCAGCCATCTTAGCTGATACTATTAGGGTCCCTGGGCTGGAGTCCGGAGTAGAGGGCGGGCCTGGGCTCCCCCCTTCTGTCTCCCCTAATTACTTACTGAAAAAGGGAGGTCACTCTGGGGCCTGGATGAGTTTCTGAGGCCCCTAAATCTGCCAGGAAGTGCAGGACCCACCAATACAGACTTGGAACTTTGTCACAACTGGTGTCAGGGGTGGGAGTTTCTGACTTACTGTTCACTGTGCGGCAGAAGAAAGGGAGAGGTTTAAAAAAAAAAAAGTGCACCGGGTTTGGGGTGTTCACACCACAATGGAGGACGTAATAAAAGCACTGTTGCAAGCCACTTCAGCCCAGCAGGAGGCCACCCGAGCCCAGGCTAGGGCACAACAGGAGTCCCTGCGGGTACAACAAGAGACTAACCAATTATTGATGGAGCAGGCCTCTCAGGATCGAGCCCTCTTGCGGGATGTGGTAGAACAACTGAAAGTCCTCACCACCAAAAACCAAGGATCTGAGGGGTCGCGAATATGGAGGGCTGCTGGTTGTCTGCCAAAGATGACAGCCAGTGATGACATAGAGGCGTATCTCCTCTCCTTTGAGAGGGCTGCCTTGCGAGAGGCGTGGCCCCAGGATCAGTGGGCTAGCATCCTCGCTCCCTTCTTATGTGGAGAAGCACAAAAAGCTTACCATGACATGCCCGCTGAAGCTGCCATGGACTACCCTCAGCTGAAAGCAGAGATCCTGGCATGATCAGGGGTAACAACAGCAGTACAGGCCCAGAGATACCATGAGTGGAGGTATAAGGAAGGTAAGCCTCCGAGGTCCCAATTATTCGATCTTATCCACCTCGCACGGAAGTGGTTATGACCCGAGGTTTGCAACCCAGAAGAAATGTGGGAAACTTTGGTCATAGACCACTATATGAGGGGATTGCCTCCAGATCTTCGTGCATGGGTGGGCCAGAATGACCCTGCCACCTACGATGGGATGATCACATGGGAAAAGATAGATTGCAGCCCAAGAGCTGTCCCAACTACCCAGAGAAGCCTTCTCCCAAAAGAAGTATCTGGGTCCGACCCCGGAAGGCCAGATAACGAATCATCCGGGAAGCCCCAGGTGGAAGAAGGTAGTAGCCACAGAACAGCCGGGAACCCAGAAGGGAGGAAGCCATGGGGTAAAGACCCCTAACCCAAGAGACAAAGGAGCATCTAGAGCCCCTTATAGATGTTATGGATGTGGAGACTGGGGACACCTAGCAGCGCAATGTCCCAACATTGAGGAGCCCATGCAGTGTAACCTGGGGAATTGGGCAGACCCATGCACCCTAATCAATCTAGTCGGGGTTGCAGTCACCCCACACCAATATACAAAACCAGTGAAACTGAATGGGGTAGAGACTATGGCACTCATTGACTCAGGCAGTGCTGTCACCCTGATTTCAGGGAAACTAGTGAAACGCAGCCAGTTGATACAGGCTAAGCGTACGGGCGTAACCTGCGTACATGGGACCGTTAGCTATTATCCTGTCATCCCAGTAAGGATTGAAATCCAGGGAACCACCACTAGAGTAAAAGCAGGGGTAGTCCCAAAACTCCCATACCCAGTGCTCATTGGAAGGGATTTCCCAGGATTTGGAAATTTGCTCCCACCAGAGGCGCAAGACAGAGGAGAAGACTCCGAAGTTAAGGAGTCATCCCTAACAGAAAGTCACCCCCCTTCTTTGCTGAAATATCTCCCGAATTGTTCCTCGCCCCTGGGAAGGGCAGAAAAACCAAGAAAGAAAGAAGGGCAGCAAAGGCTTTAGGCACTCGGATTCTGCTTCAGGGCCAGAACATGGCCTTGGTAGGCCGAAGGGCACAGAGAACTGAGGAAGAGACCCTCAGAGAGGAGGAGGAAGAAGCAGAATCCAGTCCCAACCCCAATGTCACCGAATTGACTGAGGAGTCAGAGACCAGTTCGTCAGAGTTCGGGTCGATAGGTCCTGGAAGAGAAACTTTCGGGTGAGACCAGGCAGAAGATCCCAGATATGATAATGTCAGAAGAGAGGTGGCTGAGATAGATGGGGAGCCTGTGGAGGGAAAGGCCCGAGGGCCAGCGCCCTATTTCATGATCAAGAACAACCTCCTGTACAGGGTGGTTCAAATACAGGAAGAGGTGGTAAACCAGCTCCTGGTACCGCAAAAACATCAGAGGGCAATACTAAGTCTCGCCCACAGTCACCTCTTTGGGGGACACTTGGGGGTAGAAAAGACCCAAGCGCGAATCTTGCACAGATTCTTCTGGCCAGGAGTACGTGAGGATGTCCGGCAGTACTGCGCCTCCTGCCCCGAGTGTCAGTTGCACAGCCCTCGCCCACATCTAAGGGCGCCGTTGATACCTCTACCAATCACTGAGATCCCTTTTGAGTGGATGGCCATGGACCTGGTGGGGCCTCTAGAGAAGACAACTCGAGGTCACCAATATGTGCTTGTCGTCTTGGACTATACAACCAGGTATCCAGAGGCCGTTCCCCTACGAAATACGGCCTCCAAGTCCATAGCGAAGGCGTTGGTGGAAATTTTTGCCCGAGTTGGGCTACCGAAAGAGATTCTAACAGACCAAGGAACTCCTTTCATGTCTAAGCTGATGAAGGACCTCTGCTCTCTGCTCCATGTCCAAACTCTGCGAACTTCAGTTTACCACCCACAGACCGATGGCCTGGTAGAGAGATTCAACCGGACCCTCAAGGCCATGATCAGAAAGGTGGTAAGTAGGGATGGAAAAGACTGGGATACCCTGTTGCCCTACCTTATGTTTGCCATCCGGGAAGTTCCTCAAGCCTCCACTGGATTCTCTCCCTTCGAGCTGCTATATGGCCGCCACCCCCAGGGCATACTAGATATTGCTAGGGAAATTTGGGAAGAGGAGCCTAATACAGGGAAAAATATAGTTGAGCATCTATTACAAATGAGAGACCGTATAACCCGAGTCACCCCTATAGTGCGGGAGCACCTGGAGAAGGCCCAGAAAGCCCAACAAACTCACTACAACCGCCAAGCAAAGGTTCGGCAGTTCCAACCCGGAGACCGAGTAATGGTGTTAGTACCCACAGCAGAGAGTAAACTCTTGGCCCAGTGGCAGGGGCCCTATGAAATAGTAGAATCTATAGGAGAGGTAAATTATAAGGTGAGACAACCGGGACGTCGAAAACTAGAGCAGATATATCACATCAACCTTCTAAAACCCTGGCGTACTCAAGAAGCATGTGTAGTTGCTCACAAGGACCCACTGCAGGAGAACAAGAACCCTGAGCAGGTGAAGGTGTCTCCCGATTTAACACCAGCCCAAAGAGAGGAGGTGGTCGAGATGATCAACAGGAACCAAGACGTATTCTCATCTCGACCAGGATGAACAATTGAGACGTATCACCACATCATTACAAACCCTGGGGCCAAGGTGACGATGAGGCCTTACCGGGTGCCAGCGGCCAAAAGAGAAGAAATCAGAGCAGAAGTAAAGAAAATGTTGGACTTGGGGGTAATTGAAGAGTCTCACAGTCAGTGGTCTAGTCCGATTGTGCTAGTACCCAAACCAGATGGCTCCACAAGATTTTGCAATGACTTCCGTCGGCTGAATGAGGTGTCCCAGTTCGATGCATATCCTATACCCCGGATAGACGAGTTAGTGGACCGACTGGGAAATGCCCGCTTCCTGACCACTCTAGACTTAACTAAAGGGTACTGGCAGATCCCCCTTGCTGAAGACGCAAAGGAAAAGACCACTTTCTCCACCCCAGAGGGACTGTTTCAATATACAGTTCTTCCATTCGGTCTACATGGGGCCCCAGCTACCTTTCAGCGCCTTATGGATAAGCTATTGCGCCCCCATGCCAGTTATGCAGCTGCCTACCTGGATGATGTGGTTATCCATACTGCAGACTGGGAAACCCACCTGGAAAAAGTTGAAGCTGTCCTAGATACCCTAAGGCGTGCTGGCCTTACTGCAAACCCCGCAAAGTGTGCCATAGGATTAACGGAGGCGAAGTATCTGGGGTACATTGTGGGACGAGGTGTACTGAAACCTCAACTCAATAAACTAGAGGCCATCCAAAACTGGCCCCGACCGGTTCTCAAAAAACAAGTCTGGGCATTTTTGGGGGTGGTGGGGTACTATCGACGCTTTATTCCCCATTTTGCCACCAGGGCAAGTGCCCTGACTGATCTCATAAAAGCTCGGGGACCTGAGATGGTGCGATGGACAGACACAGCAGAGAGAGCATTTACAGATCTAAGGACAGCCCTTTGCAGTGACCCTGTACTTATAGCTCCAGACTTCACTAAGGAGTTCATCTTGCAGACAGATGCATCTGAAGTTGGACTAGGGGCTGTCCTATCCCAGATGGTCGGGGAAGAAGAACATCCAATCCTCTACCTCAGTAGAAAACTTCTCCCAAGGGAACAGAAGTATGCTGTGGTCGAGAGGGAATGCCTTGCCGTTAAATGGGCCATGGAAACACTGCGATACTACCTGCTAGGTAGGCAGTTTACTCTCGTGACTGACCATGCCCCTCTTCAGTGGATGCAGCGGAACAAGGAGAAAAATGCAAGGGTGACTAGATGGTTCTTATCCCTCCAACCCTTCCAGTTCTGCATACAGCACAGAGCTGGAAGTCGCCATGGCAACGCAGATGGCTTATCAAGAGTGCATTGTATGTCGACCCAAGTTGCCCAACCCCTTGGTGTTGAGCAGGGGGGAGGGATATGTGACGGAGTCAGACAAGAAGGGTATAGGAGAGTGCTGGAAGGCAGGTATATCAGTCTCAGGATGTGCAGGTCCCTGTTCCCTGAATAGCCAAAGAAAGGCCATTCCAGGCCAATCAAGACACCTGGGGCCAATTAAGAACCTTCTAGAAAGGAGTAGAAACAGCTAGCCTAATTGGGACACCTGAAGCCAATCAGGGACTGGCTGAATCCACATAAAAACCTCCCAGTTAGTCAGGTGGGCTGTGGGTGTCAGGATCTGTGGAAGGAAGTTATGCTGTTGGTGAGACTGAGTGTTGGACAACATATCATACTGAAGGAAGGAGGCCGTGAGGTAAGGGTGAAGTGGAGTTTGAAGAAGCAGGGACTGCTGTGGGGAAGTAGCCCAAGGAATTGTATTGTGTTTTGTGCCTAAAAGGTCAGCCATCTTAGCTGATACTATTAGGGTCCCTGGGCTGGAGTCCGGAGTAGAGGGTGGGCCCGGGCTCCCCCCTTCTGTCTCCCCTAATTACTTACTGAGAAAGGGAGGTCACTCTGGGGCCTGGATGAGTTTCTGAGGCCCCTAAATCTGCCAGGAAGTGCAGGACCCACCAATACAGACGCAGAACTTTGTCACACCACACACACAGAGTGTTATCAGCCTTTTTGCCCCAGGTTATCTTACTTTTCTTTGCTGTCTCGGGGTGCCTGTGTGCATAGTAAAACTTAATGGATTGAGGAGAAAAGGCTTGGTTGGTGGGGGTGGAGTTTACATGGGAGAAAATGCAACAGAGGGGACAGTTTGGGTAAGGAACACCACAGGTAAGCATCACACTACTCTGGCTCATTGCTGAAACTGGCTTTCAAAGCCCCTGCAGAGCCCCTCAATGTGCTCTTCTTATTGCCTTGGTGTCTATCTGCTCAAAATTGGTAGCCAGGCGATCTGCCTCAATCCCCTACCCCGGCAGAAACTTTTTTCCCTTTTTTTCACTGATATTATCAAGCACATAGCAGGCAGCAATAACAAAGGGGATATTGCTTTCACAGAGGTCTCACCTACTCAGCAAACAGCACCAGCGACCTTTTAAACATCCAAAGGCCCATTCCACCACCATTCTGCTCTTGCTCAGCCTATGGTTGAACCAGTCCTTACTGCTGTCCAGGTTGCCATGGTACGGCTTCGTGAGCCATGGGAGCAAGGGGTAGGCTGGGACTCCCATGATCACAGCTGGCATTTCAACATCACCAATGGTTATTTTGCAGTCTGGAAAGAAAGTCCCTGCTTGCAGTTTTCTGAATAGACCTGTGTTCCTAAAGATGCGCTCACCATGCACCTTTCCCAACCATCCCACCTGATGTACGTGAAACGGCCCCGGTGATCCACCAGCACTTGCAACACCATTGAGAATTACCCCTTTTGGTTTATTACTCTTCGGCTAGGTGGTCTGTTGCCAAGCTAGGGATATGCCTTCTGTCTATAGCCCCACTGCAGTTAGGAAACCCCATTGCGTCCAAACCATCCACTACATCCTGCACATTGCCCAGAGTCACTACCCTTCTTATCTGAAGTCTGTTAATGGCCATGCAAACGTGGATCACAACAGACCCCACAGTAGATTTACCCATTCCAAATTGATGCCTCACTGACCAGTAGCAGTCTGGCATTGCAAGCTACCACACAGCTACTGCCACTTGCTTTTCCATCGTCAGAGCGGCTCTCATGTTAGTATTGTTGTGCTTCAGGGTTGGGGAAAGCTCTTCACACAGTTCCTCAAAGTGGCCTTATGCATTTGAAAGTTCTGCAGTCACCACTTGTCATCCGATAGCTGCATAATGATACAATCCCACCAGTCAATGCTTGTTTCCTGGGCCCAGAAACTGCGCTGAACCATGCCAAAATGCCGCCAACAATTGCAAATTGCTCTGCTCTATGTCTTCCAGCCAGGCTGCTTGCGTGGCATCGCATTGCTCTGTGCAGCAACTCAGGTATCAGCTGTGTAAATACTGCAGGATAAGGGGTGAGATGTTTGTAATGCTCACAACAGTGTACAGCTGAGTGGGGTCCATGCTTATGGTGCTATGGTGTCTTCACGGGTAACCCAGGCTTACAAAAAAAGGCGTGAGAAAGGCTTGGTTTGTTTGCCATTGATTTCAGGGAGGGAGGTGCATCATGGGAGGCTAACACCATGTTCCTATAATCACCCGCGCCAATGTTTTGGTCCCATAAGGCATTGCAAGCCCAACCCAAAATTTCACTCGGCTACATGCACTATGGTATAGGTACCCACAGTGCAGTGCTCCGTGCATCATCGATGCAAGCTTTGCTAGTGAGAATACGCTCCACCAACACAATGAGCATGGTGTGGACACGCAAGATCAGCTTGCTTAAATCACAGGCTCGATGTCGATTTACATAAAGTCAACTTAACTTTGTAGTGTGAACGTGGCCTTTGAGGTGAGAGAGTGAAAAAAGAAACTAGCAATTTCTTTTCCCCCAACCACTCTGCCCTCAATCTCTGAGCCATAAAAATCTTCCCGTTCCCTCTGATCCCTAAAATTCACACATTTTTTACCTTTACGATTTTTCACTGTCCTTAATTCATTTAAGCGTCAGTAGCATGGCACTGAGAGGATACCTCCAGTGTTTAAGGCATCAGATTGACACGTCTCATAAACCAACTCTCCCTGAGATAGACCAACCACCTCAATAAAGATATTTCTTCTCTGAATGACCAAGGGAGGAAGCAGGAAGTGGACTTTCTGTTTCTAACTAGACAAGGGGCCAAATGTCCACAGATTTTGAAAAGGGTCCCAGTCAAAACTAACAGGGCTGAAATGTTACCTATCTCAAAGGAACACTTACAAAAAAAATCCTTTCGCCTGCAACTATGGGTTGCGATGGGGATACAATCAGAGCTTCCCACACCTGGGCAAATCAGGTCATAACAGGCCACATTTGCCACTGCTCTACACCTTTCGCGGTCATTTACTCTGGGTTAAATAAATGTAAATTCAGAAATACACCCTCACTGCACAGGTTCACACAACATGCGAGGCAGCGGACAATCAGTCCCTACCTGCAAGAGATGACAATCTCTCTCACACACACACGCACACACACACCCTCCCTCCCTTCCTCCTCAGGGGATTACAAAAAGGAAGCCTCCACATGCATGCCTTCAGTTTCTCAGCTTTACCAGCAGGCGGAGCAAGCATACATCAAGCCACCATTCTGCAGTACAGACTTCAAAAGGAGAAGGTCACAGGAGATGCAGCCTTTCAACATGGCTAGATGCAGAAAGTCACTTGCCCTCACACATTATAAAAACACTTTAGGGATGGTTCAGCCTGGCAGGTCACTTAATTAGCTGAATATTCTTAACCCTTTCACTTGAGAAGCAAAGGTGCCCTGGGGTAACGGAGTGACTACTGGCACAACAGACTACAGTATTCCACAGGAAGTGCTTTATGCAAAAGAGTAGGGAGGAGCATCTGCCTTTTAAACAAACACGTATGATATAAATATTCACTGTAATGAGTGTTTTATACCCTAAGCCTAGCAGTCCTTTGCAGGTCTACATCCATCCAAAGTTCTCAAGATGTGTTCAGCCACTACAGAAAAGGACCTAGGGGTTACAGTGGATGAGAAACTGGACATGAGTCAACAGCGTGCCCTTGTTGCCAAAAATGCTAACGGCATTTTGGGTTGTATAAGTAGGGGCATTGCCAGCAGATCGAGGGATGTTATCATTCCCTTCTGTTCGGCATTGGTGAGGCCTCATATGGTGTTCTATGTCCAGTTTTGGGGCCCACACTACAAGAAAGATGTGGAAAAATTGGAAAGAGTCCAGAGGAGGGCAACACAAATGTTTAGGGAGCTGAAGCACCTGACTTATGAGGAGAGGCTGAGGGAACTGGGATTGTTTAGTTTACAGAAGAGAAGAATGAGGGGGGATTTGATAGCTGCTTTCAACTACCTGAAAGGGGTTCCAAAGACAATGGATCTAGACCAGGGGTGGGCAAACATTTTGGCCCAAAGGCCACATTGGGGTTAAAAATTGTGCGGAGAGCCAGGTAGGGAAGGCTGTGTCTCCCCAAACAGCCTGACCCCGCCTCCTATCCGACCCCCACCCACTTCCCATTCCCTGACTGCCCCCCTCAGTACACCCGACCCATCCAACCTCCCCGCCCCGGCTCCTTGTCCCCTGATGGCCCCCTCCGGAGACCCCCACTCTAACTGGCCCCCCAGAACCCCACCCCCATCTAAGCCCCCCTGTTCTTTGTTCCCTGACTGCCCCCTCCCGAGACCACACCAGCCCTAGCCACCATTCCCGGGACCCCACCCCCCATTTAAGCCCCCCTGCTTTGTTCCCTGACTACCCCCTCCCGAGATCCCCCCCACCCTAACTACCACCACCCTGGGACCACACCACCTAAGCACACCCCTTGCTTACCTTACTCAGCCAGGCACTCCAGCCCAAGCGCTGGTCCCTGCAGCTCCCTGCCCTTAACCCGGCCCCGCGGCCCCTGGTCCCAGCCAGGGAGCACGGACCCCGCAGCAGCTCGCCGCTCGGCCCTGCGGCACACTGTGCTAGGCCCAGCCCCCAGCCAGGGAGCGCAGGGCCCTGCAGCACACTGCGCTCGGCCGGCCCCCAGGAGCGTGGGGCCCCTGGCACCAAGCCCCCGGCCCCAGCTCATGGACTGGATAAAAATGGATGGCGGGCCACATGTGGCCCGCAGGCCATAGTTTGCCCACCCCGATCTAGACTGTTCTCAGTGGTACCAAATGACAGAACAAGGAGTAATGGTCTCAAGTTGCAGTGGGGGAGGTTTAGGTTGGATATTAGGAAAACTTTTTTCATTAGGAAGGTGGTGAAGCACTGGAACGGGTTATCTAGGGAGGTGATGGAATCTCCTTCCCGGAGGTTTTTAAGGTCAGGCTTGACAAATCCCTGACTGGGACGATTTAGCTGGTGTTGGTCCTGCTTTGAGCAGGGTATTGGACTAGATGACCTCCTGAGGTCCTTTCCAACCCTGATATTCTATGATTCTATTATTTTACAAGTAAGACGCAATTTGATTTAGTACCAAAGAGCATGGGTTGGTATTAGAACATAATAATGGGGGTTGGACTAGATGACCTCCTGAGGTCCCTTCTAACCCTGACATTCTATGATTCTATACAAAAACATTTAAGGGTAGAGGAGCTGAAAGCTGGAAATCCCAAAAATGCATCTATATACCCAATGAAGTAGCAAGGAATCACCCTAATAAGAATGTGCCAAGGTTCATAAATTACTGACTCTGCTTCTTAACACACACGAATCTTTTAAACAGCCCATTGTAGCTTGGCAGGCAACTACGCTCAGAATAACAGGATACACAACGTACAGCATAAAATGTTCTCAAAAGTAGCAATCTCTACAGTTCACAGAACATCACAATCCTTAAATTTCACAGAATCAAAGAAGGATGTAAAATCTATTAGATCATTAATCCCCTCACCCAGCCAGGGTAGGCTGCACTCACAGGGCAGATCAGATGTTAAAATTAATACCATGTCTGGAGCATAGTAATGTTTTCTTGAGAAGATGCAAAGTAAGTAATGTTTGAGAATTTAGGTCAGAAAGTTGCTGTCAGGTTAAAAATGAGTTTTGTCTTCCTTAAAATTAATAAGCACATTTCCACAACTTAACAGTAAAGCCTTAACCTACCTGTAGGGTTACCACTCTGTCACAAACCCCCAGCATCAGCACCTCCCTTTCTCACTCTCACTTCCTACTTTCTGCCTGCAAATACAAACACTTCATTTCGCAGTTCAGCAATACAATTTCTGTAGAACTCCAGTCCTGAAGAAGTATCAAATCCCAATCTCTAAATTCACAAGAGAAAAAATAATAAACCCACACAATTCTCATTGGCCTCAGAATCTACGGCTCACAGCAGTTCATCTGCCACTGATGCTGAGACAATTCATTCTGTTCACAGCTAAAGATAACTATTGTTGCTGGTACTGCAAAAATCATAGTTGCTTTGTTGGTGCTTAGAATTGTTTATAAGTGGTTTTATAATCCCAAACCTCATTTGTTATAATGGAAGTATTTGCTCTTGTACAGTTCAAACTGGGTCTGGAGTTTCTGTGTACTGGGTCAATAATCTATGTTTTCAAAATAAGAGTCATGTAAGATGTGTTAACATAAGCTGTGCATTAAGACAATTATTTATATGCTGGGCAGTAATGGCTCCACGCTGTGCATTGTATCAAATCTCAGATACTTCACAAAATTACCACTTTAAATAAAGAAAATTAGCATAATGTTAATGTTGTAACAAGCAAACAATAAGAATGGTCAAGACTCAAACTGATTCTCTATCCCATGATCCCCACCCCCCAAAACAGTAAGATGTGCCCCCTAAGCTGGCAGCAGCCACACCTGTTTACATTTTTTAAGCACATATACTTTGCTAGAATTACACTTCCTCACATCTTTAACTTAGTCTAATAAAATACCTCCAACAACAACAACAAAATTTAAGATGCATTTTTTACACATTACCAAAAGTCTAGTTTTGGGGGTACGCAATGAGTTCATTTGTCACCTTGTCTACACCAACCCTTCAACTCCTTTTCAGTGGGGCATGACCCTTTCTTTCCCTTCCCTTCTCCCTAGATATTGCAGTGGCTTTCTAACAGTGCATGATGGAGCACTACTGCCTTGGCACAAAGGAAATGAGCCAAGACTGGTGTGTGCCAGTGTTAAATTAGAACATTCTTCTTTTGGCCACACATTGTCTTTTACATTTACATTAACAACATGAGTCACATTAACATCTGTCCCTAACGGGGCCATTTTCAAGTTTAATTTGGCTCTAGTTTAGATTATGTAAAAATAAACTCTCTTACCAGCCTAAAGTCATTAGAACTCTTCCCATTTTGTTTTAATTTCAATGCAAACAGTTGTTTTAAACCAGTAAACATTCCCTTGCTGTATAAGAAATTCACCACTAAGAACATGGAAGTGAAATTGACAATAAACAAGCATGAAACAAACCACAATGATTTTCTTTGCACAAGCTGAGAGAAGTGTAAAAAGTAAACAAAAAAGTGACTAGTAGCTTGGATTTTTTAAATGATTTCTCTTTTAAAACTTTGATGTGCTATTAGTAACAGATAAACACATTTGCTTGCAACCAATAATTGATGTCAGTTTTTAAAATTGGCAGAGTGACTTTTTTCATGCAAATACTTCCATAATAGGTTGTAGGCAACCAAATTCAGAAACTTCACATTTCATAGAAAAATTATTAAAATACAAAGGAGTACATCAGACTTCCCTTCCTGCAAAGGTAGGGGTGCCTCGGGGCGCACCTCCATTAACCACTGCGATGGTTATTTCAGCTTGACAGATTCGTATTTGTACAGAGTAAGTTTTTTGTATGACATCAAGTACCAGACGTATCAAGTCTCACTCACTTGGATAGAGACTCCCTCCCTTTCGAATCAAAAGCACTATATTAATAAAGTATTAGGCAGCACTGTGAAACCAGGTCGGATTAATTTCCAAGGGCAGCTTTTGTGGGGGTGTTTTAAGTCTCGTTAGGATAAGGGATTTTGCACTCTGTCGGGTTTGTTTGTTTGCTTGCTTGTTTTTAAATCTCAGCTGATCATCACGGCTTCCAGACAACCTTAGGGGCATGTCCTTGCAAACCACTACAGAGCCCTACGGGCATTTCTTGCATTGCAAAAAAAAGGGGAATCCACAACTAGCGGTGCCCAGAAGAGAAACACCCCGTGCCCTGCCCCACCTCACCCCGAAACAACAGCAGGGGGTGAATGCCCTGGAGCAACCGAGAGAAGCCCCTCTTCAGCTCTCTACCTCACCTCCCCGCACCGGGCACAACTTATTGGTGCTGAGCTCGCAGCAGCCACCGGTTGCACTGTCCACTCATGCACAAACCCGGGCAGTAGCTGGGGTGGGAGATGGGAGGGGGAGAAATCGGACTTATTAAAATCCCGCTATTAAAGCCCAAGCAACAAGTGTCTGCAGAGAGCGCCTGGGAATCGCCGGGAGTGAAGAGAGGTACCTGACACTGCTCCGGCGCCGCTGCCTCCAGCCTCTGCGCTCCGCTGCTCCAGCTGCTGCGGCTGCTGCTGGGCGCTCTACGCTCCGAGAGCGCCAGCTGCCACTCAGCGCACGCGAATCGCGAACCCTCCCTGAACGAGGCTATGTTGAGCCAACCGAGACACCGTCGGTTCGGGATGTACCATCCTGGGGGAGGGGGGAAATTGTTTATCTCCCACACGCGCGCGAGCTGAGCCGTAGATCGCTGTTATCCCCGGTTGCACTGGGCCTTGTGTCTCGAGTCACCGAACAGGCAAGCTAACCCCCCCCGCGCCAAATCAGCTATAGTGGTATCGCCGACAGAGAGGGGAAACTGCCGTTAGAGCAGCAGCAGCGGCGGCGGCGCGTGAGGGTGAAGTTACTACCAAGGTAACGGGACATATTGACGGGCGGAGGGGGCGCCCCAACCGCCCCCTGCCGGGTCTCCGGGCCCCTTCCCCGGGAGGCGGAGCGGGTCCCTCTTCCCAGCAGCGGAGCCATGCACCCGGGACCGCCCCCCACCCCATCTTCGCGCGCGCAGTTCGCGCGGTGCTTGGTCAGGAGCCCCCCAGTGTCCCTCCGCCCCTCGCAGCGAGCGCGTCCCGGCAGCGGGCGGGGCAGGGAGCTAGTCCTGGGCCGGCGCGGCCGGGGCGGGGGCCCGGGAGCTTCTCGGGAGCGCGCAGCGTTCAAGGGCCGCCGGGGTCCCGCGGGAGGGGCTGGAACCAGCCGCCGGCCGCCCCCTCGGTTCTAGCACCGCGGGAGCTGCTGGTCCCTGGCACCTGATCCGCTCAGCCGCCCTCCCCCTTTTTAAATGGTCATCCAAGGTCTGGCTCGCAGGGGGCAGACGCCACGTGCCCAGCTACCGCCGGTGTCACCCGCTTAAAACGAGTGAGGCGGTGTCTACACTGCGACTTCCAGCGCTAAAACTTTAGTCCTTCAGGGGGGTGCAAAAACACCACCACCTTCCCCAGCCACAAAAGTTTCAGAGCTGAAAAGCATCTGTATATTTTATAGATGCATCAAATGCATTGCAACATGTAACGAAGGGGTAAGCATGTTATTTGGTTAATGCTTTGACAGTTACTGCAAGAAAATGATTATCCCCGTCAGATGCTTCACCTGCGGCAAAATAGTTGGAAATAAGTGGGAGGCATATCTTGGCCTTCTGCAAGCAGAGTACACAGAAGGGTAAGTATTTCTTTATGCTGATCTTGCAAACTTAGCTAGACATGGTCTATGCTCTGGGGTAGATTGATATAAAGCATCTTACCTTGACCTAACTCTGTCTTTGTCTACACTACAGTGGTGCTCCTGCTGATGTAAATTGCCCACTACATCAACTTAATAACTCCACCTACACCAGAGCTGTAGTGCGGGACTTAGGTTATGGGGGCACGGTGTCTATAGACGCTGGAGACCCAGCCCCACTAACTGACAGTCGGCCTCCAGGTTCACTGCTCTTCTCTCCTCCCTCCCCTGCCCCACACATTGTCAGCACGGCATTGGTCTCAAGGGGAGCTGGAGAGGAAATGTGAAAAAGCAGCACTGAAAGTGACAGAGATGTCACTTTACTTCTGGTAAACTCCAAGCTGTGAAATTGATCCCCACTGTGGGCACACAATGCCCCACTGCAATCAGAGTAAGCGTTCCTGGTGGGGATGTGCACCACTGGCAGAAAGAGGGTGGCATAGACACCAGTAGCCGATTTAATTGCTGTGGTTGCTGTAGGTTGACCTAATTTTGTAGTGTAGACAGGCCCTCAGTGTTCACACATTGACTTCATTAGGGGTAGTGATTAAAATTAACTTTGTGTGTAAATATTCCCAGGCCTTAGTTTGCCAGTTGACTGCTTTCTCTGCCTGTTAAGTTTCTCACAGGGGTACAGTAGTTTTCACCAGCCCTACCCCCTACATCTTGTCTGTAAACAAGGGCACCCACCACTTGATTTTTCAGGGACGTCTTCAGTAAGCATTCAGCAGCTTAGAAAAATTACCCTTTCTGTCCAATGCTTTTTCTAATAGCTGAAGGAGGAGCTATAATGGAGACTTCACCATAAAGCCCACATCACTGTTTCTTCAACCATAGAGGCAGGAAAAAAGCTGTTATCACCTGATGAATCCTTCTGCCATCTAGCCAAAGGGATGATCAGAGGCTTGAGTAAAGACCCAAACAATCTCAGGCTATGTCTAACATAAGTTATGCCAACATAAGCTGTAGTGTACTCAGGGTGTGAATAAATCACACACACCCCGAGTGACACAAGTTATATCAACATAAACATTGGTGTGGACAGCGCTATGTCAGCAGGAGAACACAGCTACTGCCACTCATGGGGGCAGGAGTAGTGAAGCCAGTGGAAGAGCTCGCTCTCATTGGCATAGAGTGGCTACATTTACAGCCACTAGCGCCCCTGTATACTCTTCAGTGTAGCCATGCCCTTAGATGAACACTGTATGGGGAAAAATAAGGTGAATTCAACTTTTCCAGCAATTTGTTACAACAGGACTGCAACTGGAAAATACGTGGAAGAGAAGGGGATTATAAGTGGAGGCCAAGATTATCAGAAGTAACTGGTAATTTTGGGTACCTGCCTACTTGAGCTGTGTGCCAGAGTACAGTTTCTGAAAGTCAAGCCCCTTTTAAGGTGTCTCAGGTTGGACACCCAAATTTGCTAGTCATCTTTGACAGCTGACTGAGGTTTTCTGAGAGTATGTTCTGTCCTTCAGATGAAATGATCACAATTGTCCCTCAATATTTGGCTGATAACCATAATGCTACTCTGCGTTTAGCACAGTCTACTTGGAGCGGCCCAAGAACTAGAATTATCCTGTAATTTAAAGGAGACTTCTCTCAAGTCACACTATAAATCTCAATTATGCACCAGATAGAGTCTAAGTGTCCGCTTGAACATTAAGAATAACACTGTGTATTGAAAATAAGCTTTCCTTTCATAAGTCATTTAAAAGTAAATCACAAATTTAATTTTTTACCAACTGTTATGTACAATTGGCAGATCAGAAAAAATAATTTATTGTGCATTTGACAATTCATTATGCATTGCTATTTCTAGTGTTTATTCTGCATAGTCTGTTTCCCTTTAAGGCAATTTCTAACAAATCCAGCTTTCTATGAGGTTTGGGGCTTAAGACTCCCAGCTTTACCAGATAAACTACGAAGCTGAGCTTAGTATTTAAAAAAATAAAAAATCTTGCCTTGTCTAGCCTTTAAACACATGGGGATTCATAATCCACCCCTTTAGCCTCTTCAAAGCTTCTTGCCAAGGCTGTAGAAAAGACTTCTCACAACTGAGATTTTATTTCTCATTTGTGTTAGATGAATGTGCAGAGAGACCCTGTCACTACTTTTCCTAAATCCCATTGCTATCCTGGAGTGTAAGTGCCCTTCCAGAAAGATCACATCAGCGGATGTTGTTGAGCTCAGATACTGCAAGTCCAGGAAGGAGATCATGGCACTTTGTGCTGTAGCTTTGTCATGTAGAGTTAATGATAGAAACCTGCTCTGTATTTGTTACTATAAGCTAAGAATTTTTTTTGTAATGCTCATTTTAATAGCTATTTCTCATGGCTGTTTTCAGTGGCAGCTTGCTAACGACCATTCAGTTCCTGGATAGTGTATTTGTTTTTTCAGTCTTTAGTTTAAGTAACTCTACTTAGAGAAATGCCAAAACCATGATGAACTATTTGGATGCAGCAGAAGTGTAGGTTTGAGACTTGATAGGATTGTTTTGACATATTGTGGACCTGGTTCTGATCTCACTAGTGTAAGTCAGGAGCAATTCATCTTTGTGGAGTTACACCATTGTAACATCAGAAGCCAGGCTTCTGGCTCTGGAACTATGGCTATGACTACACTAGAGAGCTTACAGTGGTGCAGCTGCACCGATGCAACTTAACTACTCCAGCCCCCATGAGCTCTCCTGCTGCCATAGTACTTTCCGCACCAGCACTTATGCCACTCCGGGAGTGGTTTATTCACACCCCTGAGTGACCTGAATTATGCTGACATAAGTTGTAGCGTAGACATCTTTAGAGTTACAACGAAGCTCAAATACTGTTTGCATGATAAATACAGCCTGAAACAGAGCATGCCCTAGGCTCTCACATTGATCTTTTTTTTAATACCGTTTCGTTGTATGGATTCCTATATCCCCTAAGGTAAGGAGAGTTTCTGCAAGCTCCTCTCTACTGTGCTGCCAGCAATGAAACAGAATACAATTTTAGGTAATGACATGCAGCCTTCTGACCATTGTCTGGGCAGATAAATGTCAGATGCAACTGAAATCACTTATTGTAACTGAAGAAATGAGTTAGGAAAATGGAATAATCTGAAGTTTCAAAGCAGTGTTGTGCAGGTGAGGGGCAAACTACAGCCCAGGGTTCACATCCAGCCCTCCAGCCTGTTTAATCTAGCCCTCAAGTTCCAGGTGTGGAGTGGGATTGGAGGCTGCTCTGAGCACACATGCTGAGGCTCTGGGAAACAGCAGCATGTCTTCCTCCCAGCCCCCCGCTCCTATGTTTAGGGGCACCTCAAGGCCCCTCCCCTGCTGCAGGGGTGGTGCCTGCAGCATAGGAGCCAGAAGGGAGACATGCTGCTGCTTCCAAGAGCTGCTTGTGGTAAGAGCTGCCCAGAACCTGCACCCCGACCCCCTCCTATGCCCTGACCCCCGACCCAGCCCTGAAACCTCTCCTGCACTCCAACCCCCTCCCACATCCTGAACTCCTCATTTCTGGCCCAACACCATAGCCTGCACCCCCTTCACACCCCAACCCCATTTCATGAGCATTCCTGGCCCACCATACGATTTTCATAATCATGTGTGGCCCTCAGGCCAAAAAGTTTGCCTACCCCTAGTGTAGTGGCAGAAACTGCTGTCTCACTAAAAAAATTTTCCTTCTTTATAAGCACAAGTTTGTGGAAAGTTGAAGAGAGGGAAACACTTAAGGAACTGGTGTTTCTGAGCACTGATTTAGTTGAAACTCTACAGTGTATAGGATTTCTAAACTTGTAGCTCATTGTTGTATTCGGCAGCACTGACTGTCAGAACAGTGTAACTCGAGAGATGAGTAACTTCTGCCCAGCAGTAGGGTCGCCCTCTGTGCTACCAGTTGCAAAAATAGTGAAACCAAGTCCCCTTACTCAGTAGTTATAACGTAAATGGGGCCTAAACAGACTGAATGGGCTTATTTAAATGTCATATTCACAACCATGAAGTCTAAAATACAGGTTTCCTAGCTGGAAAAACGTATATTCAGCTGATTTGTCATGGGTTGAGTTTGACATTTTCATAATGGAGAGAATCCTTCTGAACTATACATAGAACTTTTGGCTTTCCAAAAGCAGTTAATTGTGTCCCCATGGGAATTAGGCAGATTCAGATTTACCACCTGTAAGAACAAGATGGAAATATCAATGTCATTTTGACTCTGTATTTAACTTTAGTTCCATAGGAAGAGCAGGCTTCAGGTACGTATCCTACTGAGCAACAACACTGGAAAAGAACATTAACAGAAATAAAGCGCTCTCTCCAGGACTGAGCAGGAGCTCTTAAAAGCTGCCAACTACACATGTTTCTCTTATCACTCTAGTTTAAAGTCTTAAGTATGTTACTTAGGACCATTTTCAATGCTACTGTTCTAAGGAATACTTTTTCATTGTCACTTGTTCATTGTCAGGGATGCCCTGGATGCCCTAGGATTGAAGAGATACTGCTGCCGTCGCATGCTGCTAGCCCATGTGGATCTGATTGAGAAACTCTTGAATTATGCCCCTCTGGAGAAATAAGCAGTGCGTGGAAGGTTTCATACTGCAGCCACGTGGCCCAAAAAGCACCACTAGCAAGCCTCCAACTGGACTGTTTGGGAGTTAGAGAGATGCAAGCCATTCATACACCAGCTAATGAAGGATTTTGCTTTCCAGCCACAATACTGCCCCAGCCACTAATCTCTTCCAAGGAAGCATTTGAAAGATGAAATCCACTTACAAACCAGCATTGCAATTTAATTAAAGTGTGGCTGGAAAGTTTTTTGCAGCAGCCTGATAGTCAAGTAGGCAGTTTTCTCTTTCCTTCAGTACTAAGAAATTTTCACCCAGTAACAGTATTTAATAAAGTTTGAAATGTAGCCCAGTTGTTTTGTGATTACAGAATTGTATTTAGTTCTCCCTTTCTCTCCCCAGTCCAATTTTGTTACTGGACAGAGTTTTAGTATCCACTAAACTTGAAATTCTGTATTCTTGGTGTTAAAATTAAACCACCCCTCAATGTAGAGAAAAAATTGTCCCTTCTCGTGAACAGTTGTCTGCACTAGCGTACAGGGAAGAGGCTGGCTCTGAAGTTCCGAGTTCCAACATAGTAAGGAAAGTAGATACTGTGTAAGAAGAGAGAGGTCATTTTATAAGAGCAGACATTCCTCTTCAGTGTCAGTCATAGTAGGGGTATTTCCTACCCCAGTGAAGGAGGCAGAGGGCCTTCAGTAGAACTTAGTTTAGGATCACCTATGCTTCAGTTAATTTAGAAGATTGATTGTGGAAAAGCAAAGGGAGCAGCAATTACAGCCCTGATTTTACATACACTCACATGCTTACACGTGAGTTGTCCCTCTGGAGCAGGCATAGACAAACCTTGTGGCTTGAGGGCCACGTCGGGATTGTGAAACTGTATGAGGGTCGAGTAGGGAAGGCTGTGCCTCCCCGAACAGCCTGCCCCCTTACAGCCCCTTCCCCCCCGCACAACCCTATGACACATCTAACCACCCTTGTCCTCTGACTGCTGCCCACTAACCCTCTGCCCCTTATCCAAACCCCCCCCCCCCGCCACTCCTTGCCCCCTTACCATTCCACTCAGAACAGCAGGAGCACACAGCCATGATACAGTGAGCTGAGGCTGCATGGGGGGGCCAGGGGCTAGCCTCCCTGGTTAGTAGCTCAAGAGCCAGGCAGGACAATCCCATGGGCCAGATGTGGCCCGCGGGCTGTAGTTTGCCCACCTCTGTGCTAGAGCCAATTAACAACTTAAGTGAAGTTGAGCATGCATGTTAATACTGACAAGACAGAGGTCTATGGCCTTGCACCTGCAAGGTGCTGAGCACCCTCCACCTAATTCAGCAAAGCACATAACCAGGTGGTCAACTCAAGAATACATGAGCAGTCCTATTGCAGTCAAGGGGACTTCACAGCTTAATGTAACATATGCACTTAACTGATTTCCTGGATCAGGGCCAGAATGCTCAACAGCTTACAGGACTGAACACTAGGGCCTCAGCAGTAACTCACATAAATTTTGCCTGTTGCCTCTTTAAGAAAGTGTGTTAGGTAAGACTCTATCCCCCACCTTGTGGTGGAGTCACCCCTTAACCTCCAGATGCTGTCAGAAGAAAAATCAATTTAGGACTATACATTTCTCACTGCACTCTTCCCAGTGTGTGGTACCCATATCTCTACTGGCTGAAATACTTAGTTTCCACATACAATCCACCACCACCACCACCCTGAAGAGAGCACACAGGTCCTGCATTGTGTGCATGCCCAAACCTCTCCCCTTGGGAATGCAGCTTCAGCCTACATGCAAGTGTCAGACATAATTCATAGCCACACTAGGTTCCTAGAAGATAAACTGGGGCAGATTATACAATAATTCTTTAACTTGGAGACCATATTTCTTGGCAACATTCACTTTTTTGGCACATACAGCTCAGCTGCTGAATAAGAAGTAGCTGGATTTTTTCCCCATAAAAGTGCGAAGTTGGATTAAACAAAATCTCATTTCTAGATGAGCATTGTTTAATAAGTAGGCTATTACTGGGCACAACTGCCTCTATACAGTGGTCCAGTTTTGCCACAATAGCTTTCATTAGGCTTTAACAATTTTCTATAAAAGTTAAATTACTAAGTTTCTAGCTATAATGATCAGTCCCAGGCAGCTTTATAGTTTAAACTTCCTTTTCAGTTTATTACTGACAATTTTCCAAATAAACTGCAGAATGTTGTATTTTAAAACACATGCTTTATCCTAATGCAAAGGGCATTAAGTGATTAGTTTTGGCATTTGTGTTTCACAGTTGGATAGCTTATGTTCTGCACGTCTGCCGTATTACCTAGAAAATACATTAAAAACATTCTGTTTAAGGCTTAATGGTTAAAGGGACACTGTCATGTACATTAGGTACTTTTTCAAAAGTGAACTCTTCCATTAGAGAGCAATCCGGCGTGCTAGTGTGTGGGGGCTGGATTAGATGAGCAAATGGCTTTATTTCAATTCATAATTCCCATGATATTAAGCAAGTACCCTGTTTTACACACTTTAAAAGAAGTCATCGTGGGGGGGACAAGTCTATTCTCTTTCAGAACAGATGCAACACAAAGTAGTGTGCTTATAGAGGCGTGAGTTCTAGGGCTCTGATTGTGTAGGTCCTACAATGGAAGTAGTGATGTATTTCTTAAAACCACAGATCTAGTTCAAAAGACGGGGGGGGTTCAATAGACATGCTTCTCTCGGGCTCCCATTGTATTTGTGCTTAGATCTTGGACTTTCCTACCTTATGACTCTTGCAGTCAGAGACCGGACCATATGCTAAAAATAAAAGAAGTGGGAATGGTAAATCACAGTAAACAAGCACTGGAAAAAAAAATACAGCACATCAGACAACCTGTCCGCACCATAGTCCTAGCTAAAGTCCTGGATATGTCAAATATCCTGAGATTTAATCTCAGCACAGAAAATGACCTGTCATGAGATCACACAAATCACCAATGTATCAGAACAGGCTAGTACTGGCCTCAATACCACAAATCCTAGAGCTTTAGGAATAAAAGAAAGTGGTCGGTGCTGAACACGAATGAGCACAAAACATTAGAAGATGCAACAAATGCACATGAAGTACTTAGCTACAAGATTGAAGTCTTTGCTCCATCTCTCAATGTATACTTTGCTAATTTGGGAACTACAGGTAAGGAAGAATCTATATTTAGTTAGCTAGTTGGAGAACCTAGAGACTGATCTCATCAGTATGAAGAAACTAGCATACAGAGTCCTTGTGAAATATGACTAAAGCCATAAGCAGTAAGGAAACAGAGTTCTCCAACTTGCTTCTGATACTGCTCTTAATACAGTCTGGCCTGAGAGCAGTCTGTAGTGTTTTCCCTGCTACTCAGACACAGAGACATGCTTTTATCCCTTGGAGCAAAGCTTTTTAGGAAGAAAATTTAAGGTATTGTGCCTAGCTAAATGAAAAAAAATGTAAGAGACAAGACATAAGAGGACTGAGGCAGCAAAAAGGCTGAGAATATAATGCCGAAGCAGCTTGTGAAGTTGTGCCATAGACACTAAGGGCCAGATCTACAAAGGAATTTAGGTGTTGCAACACTGAGCATCCCTGTGCCTAACTTTTAAGGACTGGGAGGGTGGAAATCACAGGAACAACACTGTGATCTGGAACGCCTGAGTTAGGCACCTAGGCTCCCTATACAATGACTGGGGAGAGAAGCGGTGCCTTAGAATGTGATCCACAAAGGGTAGCATGCTAGGTGGAAAGCTGCCTAAATTGGGCAATGGGAAATGCTGACGACAGGGGGGTGTGCTGAGCCCTGCCCCTTCCTGAGATAGGCAGCAGGCACCAAAGTCTGGGCTGCAGGGGGGCACCAATCTGCTTAATAATCCAGGGAGAGGAATCCACTGCCTGGAGTCAGGCAGCTTGGGTGCCTAAGAAGGAGTTTCTTGCAGGAATGAATTAGGCACCTGCCTTGCTCCACAGAAAACAGCCTGAAGAGGCTGTTTGAGCACAGCTGTCCAACTCCCGCCTCTACCTGGGTGGGAGAAAGGGAGACCCCTGTGCAAATCCTACCTCTTCAGTGCTTTAACCACTGACCTGTGCGATTTCTGATGTGGGGCACCCTCAGTCTTCTGGTGAAGTTGTTCCGCTGGGAAGAAACAATTGGAAAGCGATTGAAGCAGGGGGACTGGATCCCGAGTCTGCCACCTCCCAAGTGGATGCCTAACCAGTAGGCTACTCATACACTCACTCTCCCCCCAAACCCTAGATTTTGGTGCATGTGGACTGAGGCCAAAGGCTGGCTGTTCAATTGGTATAATCTGCCATGACAGGTTATGGAGCTAAGCCAATTTACATCAACTGAGCTGGACCAAGACTAAGATGAACCCTTGTGTACCTATGCAGCGGCAGACATGTTCCGAAAGATATCAGGTAAGATGGTGGAAGGATGTAGTGGAGATGATATTAACCTGAAACTAGCACACACACAAGAAATCAAAAACCTTTAATAGAAAGAATTAAACAGCCCATAATTCAGGTTGTTTTCAGTTGTCATTGGCTGTTCAGTGCCTACCACAATGGGGCCTGATCTTTGACTGGGCTTTTAGGACTCTTAACAAAAATGGTGAGAAAGCAATAGGTGAGAGATATTTAAGTTCTTCAGGGTAGAGATTGAGTGTCGTGCTTTTGTAGAGGATCTAGCACAATGGGGCATCAGTATTATTGCAACATTGTTTATAGTTCTTCCAAATGGCAATTTTAACAAAGCTTTTCTTGATCACGCTTGTGCTGCACATGAACGGAAATACATTTAGTGCAGATGCACACAAAATCTTGGGTCTCAGCGCTTCCAGGGCAGTTCTTATCTGAAAAGTGACCCTGTAAACATCGCATTGGAGGCTTCCATGTTTACGGTCTCATCAGTGACTCCAGACCAAAGTATCCTAAGTTTACGTGATTATCCAGCTGCTGGTCCTACAAATTCAGCTTGGACTTAGATACTCAAACACTGTTGCTGAATGAAGATATATCATAGCCCTTTATGCTAGAGACCTACACCTCTGCTGGATCAGAGATTAATACGGGAGCATTTTTAGGATGAGTTCTATGTACCAGCACTTCGTAGAGGAGTTTGCACCCGGTGTGGATCTGGCACCCTAGTTACAGAGCGATACATACAGTTAAAGCCTCAGTGAGCCAGTCGGACACCTCCCTTCGCGATGCCCTTCTATAGAACTAGAACTAAGGTGCAGCACCCCAGAGCAGCACCCAGGATTTCCATAGCCTGACCCACTTTTTTGTGATACCTACTCTACATGCGCTGTGCTGCATGCAGTCATAATGCCTTGTAAGAGCCGAATCAGAAACAGATGCAGGAAAATCCTTTATTTATCCATCTCAAATGTAAGAGTAAGAGGTTTAACAAAAACGGTTGGGTATTTTCTGCTTTTGGGGCAGACCTCATGATGATCAACGGGAGCATTTCATCAGCTGTTGTGCGTACAAGGAATAAACATAGTTAATACGCCTAAAGAGTCAAATGTTATGGGCTATGGCCTAAGTTTTCCAGAAGTGACTAGTGACTTTGCATGCCCGATATGAAGCAATCTGAAGGGGCCTGGGTTTCGGAGGGCAGACGCTGTAGACTTTCTGAATATCAGAGCCCTCTACAAAAGGGTCTTATTTGGGCCCCCCAAAAGTCACCAGTTGCTTTTGAAAAATGTAGGCCTGTGGTTTTAAACAGGAAAGACCTGAGCGAAAAAGTTAGGATCCACACTTTGCTCAGTATCAACACCCTACCTACTTTAAATCAACAATTAGACAAGGGCCTGCACTAAACCCCTGGATTTGAATGTATTCTGCCTTGGTATTATGCTCTTCTTAATACCATGCTATCTCAGTGCTTTAAATATGCCATGTGTATTAAACAAAAATTGTCATCAATACCTCTCTGTAGGGACCTGATCTGGGATACTGACTTCAATGAGCTTCCAATCTGGCCCAACAGCCCCATCTGGTCCTCACTTGACACGCAGGACTCCC
This sequence comes from Dermatemys mawii, assembly GCA_007922305.1. NCBI lineage: Eukaryota > Metazoa > Chordata > Testudines > Dermatemydidae > Dermatemys > Dermatemys mawii. The sequence goes on along the minus strand of ML677332.1, from coordinate 2,615,043 downwards.
ATTGCTTTACCTGGGACATTTCCCAGATCTCTGCCCCAATGAAGGCCCATGTTAACTACTTGCCAGGAGCAGAAAGACCCCACCTAATTAGCACACTCATATGCATAATTTAAAACACGCAGTAAATATGTACAGCCATGGGGAAGGAAGGACATGCCTGTAGGTAAGGGACTGGGCCAGGTCTCAGGAGCTCTGAGTGCCAAGGACAGATTTCCCAAGTGAACTTAGACAAGTCACCCAATTTCTCTATGCTTCAATTTCTCCCACTTGTGAGACAGCTAGCTAGGTTATGAGGCTGTCAGATGCCATGGTGACAAGCACCACAGAAAAGTCTTCAGATGATGTAATAGTCCTAACATTTGTTTCTACTTGTACCTTTCCAGACTGATAAATAGAAGTAGCTTTTGGAGACTGCAGTTCACTTGCAGTAAGTTGATCAGCTTCATACTCATTCTGCAATTACATTGACAGCACAGCCAGGAACTAGGTTCTATTATTCCTCTCTGGGTTGTGTTCAGCCCTTAGGCACCATACTGTGCACTCCTGCAATATTGGATGGAGCTTTTACTGGGAATTTAATTGTGTACAGAAACCCTGCCCCTGGGTTGGCAGACACACAGCAGAACACAACAGGTAGGTTAGCCACTTTAACCATCCCTTTCTAACCATACTTCCTGCCTTCTCTTATTAAAGAACTTGTTTAAAAACTGCTAGTGGGAAAGGAGAAGGCCTCATAAGTTCTCCAACAGGTGGAGTCTCTCTAGAAGATACTCAAGTTCAATGAGTAGTAGTTAGGCTTGAAAGTCTATGCAAGATTTCAGATTATATCATCATCACAGTAGTCCTTGCTAGTCTAAAATCTATCACGTTATAGTCTAGTGATCTCACCTTGTTTATTCACAGACTGCTGTGACTACTAGAAGCTATGAGGATTTTCACTAAAGCCTGTCTGTATTCCTAGTGTTAACCTTGTTCAGATATGAAAATATAACTGAACAGAACAGGGCAAATTATGTTCAGCACTGTGTCAGCTATTCACGATTAAACCCTAGGTTGCTGAAAAAAAAACTTGTCTTTGTTACACTGACCAGTCGGTACCATGCCAGCTAACACGACTCTTACCAATTGTCTTTAAACACAGTAAGATTGTCTAATGTACAGAAGCCCTAAAGCTAGCTGTGCCCTACAAAGTTGGAAGTTCAGTACTTTTATAATTAAGCTCACAAACAAATTCACACTAATGAAATACTTAACACCTGGGCTTGAAGTGCAGAACAAGAGGCTTTGTTTAAGTTCATGCTAAAAATTTTACAAAACAAAACTGAATTCACTTTGTCTTGAGCTGTAGGCCTTTCCCAGTGCAGCTCAAGCCATTAACTGTACTTTTTTCTAACTAGCAATAGCAGTTAAACCAGGAGGGCTTCCTCCGGGAATGATCTAGTAAATCAAAGCATTAAGTTAATAATGGCTTGAGCATGTCAGATCATTATGGAGAAAGCCTACAGCACCAAGCATTGCTAACTTGATTTTTTTTATTGTCAGTGTGGCTTTAAGAAAGCCCCCTTTGGGCCCAGTCAGTGTTAAATGTGGCCTTGACAAATGGCTGTTCTTCTCCATTAAACAGAATTTCAAGAGGCAAAAAATAATTAAAATCCACAGTTGAATAATTGTTTGTTTGCCAAACAAAGCCACCCCTATCATCCTCTAGGGATTATTGAGTTACCCCAATCAAGTTACTGCTGAAGGAAATTCACATGAACATGAGACACTATCATGGGCAGGAGAAATGTGGCACTGGGAATCACCAGGACAGCTGCAGAACAGAAGGGAATATCTCAAGATGCACAAGAGCAGGGCTTGATGGTTACAGAGAAGCTCTGAAAGGCAGATGGCTGGGGGAGGCCAGAGTTCCAATCCTTTTTATGGGACAGACTTTCTGTCGATCTCCTTTGGGCATAAATCTGCCCATCATTTAGTCAAGTTAATAATACAGTTTAGAACCCCCTTTGCCCCACCCAACAAACCCCTTACCAGCTGACAGTCTGCCCTGCCCCCATACTACCTCAGCCCTCCGCCAATGCTGACTCAAGTAGATCGCTGTCCTTCTGGGCACACTGCCTAACCTAATTCAGATCTTGATCCAGGGCAGATCATTCCAGAGGAAAGTGACCTGTCCAGAGAATGCCCTGCCAGCAGTGCCCTCGCTTCTGCTTAAAATGTTTTTATGAACTTCCCCTCTTCCCTCCCTTCAAAATCCTCTCCTAGGCTGAAGTGTCTAATGCTTGTTCTGTAGTTATTTATTATGTAGGGAAATGTGCATGAGCCAAGCATGAAAAGATGACGCTTTGGGCCCCAATCCACCAATAATCTCTCTCTGGAAGGACCCTCCTATGGAGCTCAATTGAAATCAATGGGGGTCTGCTTGCATCCTTGTGTGATCAGGAAGTTACATTGGCTACATCTTTCTCCTATGCTTTAAAAATATAGTGTTCAGATATCTCAACAAAAACAGCCATTGGATCATGTCCAAATATAAATCCACCACAACAGGTCATATATTAGAAGAGGAGCACACTGGGGCCAAGAGAATATTGTCTCCATTTCCAGCTGTACTATTCATAACTGCAGCCAGGTATCATGTTGCTATATTAGTATGTGGTATTGATTTGTTCTTAATACAGTGAAATGCCCCTGTAATGAACTCTGCTGTGCCCTTAATGATTTCATATCAAAAGATGTTATGTGCCTTGCTCATAACAGGGTAATGGCAGCTCCAAAAATAGCAAACCTCATAATAAAAAAAAATAAAAATATTATGGAGGATCCTGGATTTCAATATAAAAAGGACTTGGCTGTACTCAAGGGCTTACTGGAAACAAATGCACACTTAAGAGTTGTATTAAAAAGTCTTGTCAGTGCCAAATTACACCAGCACCATGAGACACTACTGCAGGTAGCAACTGAGCCCTGGGTCCCTGAGACACTTGTAGACAGATGCTGTACAGATTGGATTTAATCCCATGGCATGGTCAGAACCAGGTGACAAGAAAGCAGCTGGGTAGCCCAGTTTCTGACAGCTGCTGACCAGGGGAGGGTGGAATGCAGAGTCGGGGCTGTAGTAATTGGAAACAAATCATAAAAGGTGACCCAGAATGTAAGGTGCAGCATGGCTGTGAATAGATCAGAGAGGCAGCATGGCTGGAGCATAGGAACAGGAGGCAGGAACGCCTGCATTCTAAATCTGACTCCATCACTGATCATAATGTTGCCTTGGGCATGTCACTTTACCTATCTCTGCATCAGCTTTCCCGGTCTGTGGAGGGAATAATCCATTTACCTCCCTCCCCAGCGATGTTGGGAGATTTGTTATTCAGTGTTTGGGGGGGGCCACAAGGGCTCACTACCCACAATTCAGGCCTGACATTAAAGAGATCTCAGCTCCGTTGAGGCACATAAACCAGGGCCAGGTGTTCATTAGCACTCAGTGCCTGGGAGCTCCCATTGGGATGCTCATGGCCAGGCTATCAAAAAAGTGCAGCTCGCAATGTGCTTTACCCTTGCAAAATGTGGGCCCGTCATGTTCTGAAGTGCTACACATGGCTAAGCTAGTATTCTTAAAAGTTCCTAGATTGCACACACCAGAAGGTCTAAGAACTGCATCAATAATGCAGTTGCAGATGTTGCCTCATGTTAAGTTTCTCATTGTATACAGTAATAGCCTGCACATGGGCCTTATACATGAGACATATTGATGCTGGCAGTGGAATACAGATTGAGAACAGTAGCGGAGTCATCCGTGAAGTTCTCTTGAGCAGGATTGGAGAAAAAGGGAAAGGAATTAATAGCTGGCATCCTATAAACCACAAAGGTGGGAGGAAGCTAAAGATGAACCACGTTTAATATATTACCCACCCTCAAGACATGCTGCTCGCAGGCGGTGAGTTAATTACCAGGATATCTACCGACTAGCACACACAAGAAACAATAGGGCAAGACTTGCAGCTGCTAAGAGAACAAGTTCCCTGTTTTAAGTAGTTAAGAAGTGAGGCACTAGTGGATTTAGGGCCTGATCTAAAGGTCGCTGGGAATCTTTCCTTGGCCTTTGGATCAGGCCCTTAGAAGTGATCACTAATAAAGAGGAAGTCAGAGTTCTCCCAACACATGAACTGCCCTCTCCTCACTCTGCCAACCTTGCTTCCAGAAGGGGTCACTGATCCCTGGCAAGGTCTGTACATCCGCTTGTCGGTTTCACTCACCGGTTGCAAGCAGGTGCATTTTCAAGTCGTGCTAATATAGTCAGGGAATCAATATGTCAGCCTCTTATGAGGGAACAACAGGATGAGCAATAAGCAACACAGGTTCATAAAGAACAGATTGTACCAGACAAACGTGATTACCTCCTTTGACAAAATTGCAGATTTAGCTGACAAAGGGAACTGAGAAAATTTAATATAGCGAGAGGAAGACAGGCTTTAGGCAGAGTCTCTTGTGGAAAAACAGCAGACTGGGATGAGTGGTCTACTAATCAGAAGACAGCAGAGAGTTTCCCATTATCCAGTGCTGTAGATACAAAGAGTCAGATAAATAAACAAGTTACTAATGAGATCCAAGTACAAGTTTCAACACTTCCACGGGAGAGACTGGCTACAAAATCATCACGTAGTAGAGAGTCAGCCACAATCCTGGGAAATAGCTGAACCAGGGAGGAAAGTTTCGTTAACCCCCCCCACCCCCACCCCCCAGCTCTAAAGAGGGGGGTTTAATGGCACTTACCTTATACAAGAAATGTTTAGAGAGAGATGCTAGAAAGATCCACTTCTTCCCCTGGCCCTCTTGGGGTGGAAGACAGACTTAGCAGCTATCCAGAGAATAATAAAACCATCCTCCTGAGGAAAAGCAACACATACTCATTCCCCCGAGATCTGGAATGCATCGCAGCAGAAAAGCCCCTTTATGGTCCCATTTCACTGAGTGTTCTAATCATACAGGTTGCTTGCGTCACTTCCCATTCCTACGCTCCCTTTCCTACATCTCCTCTTCTTCTCCCTACTACCTTCTCAGTGCTCCTTTCGCACACACAGAAATAAGGTGTCAGTTGATTATCAAGCACATACACTTCACTCTATTTTTCCCCCAGCCCAAGGCCCTTCTCTTGGCAACGAGCTCAACATCCTCCCTGTCCCAGTATGGAGCTCATTAAAGCTGAGGGACATCTTGCTAGGAGAAACTTCCTGTTTGGGAGGGTACTGAAGACAAACTAATCACTTGAATGTGCTTCACCTGGAATATTATTCATCTTAGCCTGCTTTCAAGCAGATGAACAGGGAGATCTCTCCTTTCCCCTCACACCTTTAGATAACAGGGAAGCAGTTCAGCGGTGTTAACTTGGACTGTAAGCTGTTGAGGTATGGACTGTCATTTGTCCTACCAGCAGAGATCCTGAGTCAGATGTCAGTGCAATTTCCTTTCTTTGATAACTGCATCTGCAATATAATGGATGATGATGGATTTAGTATCTTCCTAAAATAAAACCTAAACTGTTGACACACTATCTCTAGCCTACTTCCTGCTGGGTACCTGCAGGGCCCACAAGATGACTCTTTGCTACAGTGTGTTCACAGCAGCTAGTGCAATGGGACTCCATCTCAGCTGAGGACTAGTGCTAGTGCAATAGAAAGAGAAGGTGTGTGGAGAATACAGTTTAGCTGTGTTCAGATACAAATTCCAGAAACCTTCTGCCTATGAAACAAACAGAACTGAGTTACCTCAAAGCAAAGCTGTATTTGCCACCAAACAAAAATTGAAATACTTGCTGAAACTAGATTTGTTTTCCCGATTGAAATCAATGTAATAGAAAAACTGTTGATGTTCAGCATTTTCATGGGTACATAACTGCTTCGGTGCAATAATTTTTATTATTATTATTTATATTACACGAGCACTTTTAAGTCCCCAGACAGATGGGGTTTGCTAGGCATTGTGCATATGTATGGTAAGAGAAACCTTACAAGCTAAAGGGATGAGACAAAGGGAATATTTGTAGCCCTGTTTGTAGAAATTGGAAACAGAAGCATGGAAAGACTAATGCCCAGATTACATTACTGGGGGAGGTTTGTATTTTAAAAATCCAGCTCCATTCTATTTGATTCAGGGTTGTATGATTCTGAAATCTGGATAAAGCATTGAAATATTCCTTTTGAGGCGATTGTCACATGGATACAGGCCTGACAGACCATAAATAAATTAACCCTAAGCCAAACCCCATTAGCATAGCATGAGGTATGAAGCAAAGAAGCACCAAATCAGTCTTGGGCTCGATTTTATTTAAAACCTTCATGAATGGCCCGGGGATGAGGAGGGAATAAATTACAATATTGATCACATTTGTGGATCAGATAAAATGGGAAAGGAGTGAAAAAACCCAGGAGGATGAATGGAAATTACAGCGTGGCACGGAGCGATGGGCAGGTCTACATGTGATGAGGTCTGATTCAGCTAAATGCAAAATACTATGTGAGGCACAAGTATAGGCACGTATAATGGGAGAGTGCTGTCTTGAGCAGAGCAATGTGGGAAATGAAGAGGAAAAGGGGAGTATTCTGCAAGGTGATACAGATGAAAAAAAGATAAAAATGCCCTTCTGTGCTATATAACCAGGGTTGGCACCTGTAGGAATAGAGGAGTAAAGATGGCTCATTTTACAACCGTGATTAGCTAGGATTTATTATTTGTACTGCAGTAGTGCCTAGCAGCCTCGGCGTGCCGGGTGCTGCATGTCCGTAGAACTCTAAAGAAACAAGACAGGCAAAAGGAAGCAAGGGGAGTCTGTGGCAGAGCCAGGAATGGACCCCGAGCTCCTGAGTCCCAGCCCAGGCTTACCCATAAGACTGGCACGTCTCTCACCCGCATTACAGAACAGGCATCAACAACGTAGAGAATCCACAGCAAGGGGGTTAAAGGTTTAGAAGAGCTGAACTGTGAAAAGGGGTCTCAGTGTGGGTTAAATAGGCAGATCTTGGAGGAAAAGGAGCCGAGAGACATACCAAAGCTAAGCAATAGCTAGTATCTCTGAGGGCATGTGGTCCAGTGATTATAGTACAGCATTTTATAATACTGGATCCTATAGCAAATCCACACATACGACTGTGATTCAGGACCTCTGGAGTCCTTTGCCTGCTTTGCTTCTGACTTGTTATGTGGTCTTAGACAAGATTTGGCCTCTCTGTGGTTCAGTTTCCCCATCAGTAAAATGGAAATAATATCTCACATGGAGGTTATGACCCTTAATATATGATTATACGAGTCCCTTCAATGAAAGGGTTTCGGGAAGCAGCTAGGGGTAATGTTACCATTACCACTGTGAAAGATTTTAATATAAAGATCTAGGGCAGGATTATTTAGAGTGGCCAGAGCCCTGGCTTGAAAATTAAACTGGGTATGTGTAGTTTGGAGAGAAAGCAATCTGTGTGCTGTGGAATGACCTGCAGATGAGAGGCACCCAGCCTAGACATCCCTCAGGCAGGGGAGCTGCTGGTGCTTTGTCGCTGCTAGTGTGTGAGAACAGATCAGCTAAAATGCCAGGGGAACTCAAGGAGAAGAGCGTCCCTCTCCCTGCTGGGCAGTGCTACTTTGAGACCCTGAGCAGTTCTGAGCAAGGGGCTGCTGACCAGTTAGTGGGAAGCCATTTTAGTGGGCACCTTCAGTCTGAGCAAAGTAGGAAACAAAAATACAATCTGTAAAACTCGCTGTGTTCTGCTGCTTCTTCCACTGCAAACACCTTCCCCAAGCCCGACCCTGCTTCCTCGTGCAGCAGCACACAGGTGTGTGTTGCCCCTGCTGATTGGCCAGCCAGAATAAAGGAAATTTGGGCTGGATGGCGGGAGAGCCGGAGGCATCTCATGTGGGAGAAGAGCTGAGCTGAAAACCTCGCTTTCCCCTCTTACCTCTGCTACTATTTGTAACAAATCGGTGGCTACCTGGGACATCATGGTTGTCACTACGCTGCACACTATGGCCACAAGCATTTCACAACGCAGCAGGGATTTCACCCAGATCCCCCTCCTGTTTTCAAACCACAGGACTGTGTTCCCCCTATTGAAGAAGAATCTCTGTTAACGGCCTACCAGTAGCAGGCCTAAGACACACACCTGAGCAGTTCTGAATCAGGAGTGCATAGGCCAGCCAGTTTACGGTGATTAACTCTGTAAATCATTTTGGGGGAACAGTTTAAAGAAAATAGACACCACCTTGCATATCTTATTTGTGTACCTCGTTGTTAAGGGAGGTCAGTACTTGGATGGAGACCTTCATGTACACTCAGGTGCTGCAAGAAATAACGCTTGCAAATCAGTCCAGGGCACTCTTCCCTCTCAGTCAGTACTGAATAAATGCCCCAGCAAGGCACTAAGGGCACTCCCTCCCTAGAGCGCACATAGGGTGAGCCAACAGATGAGCCATACTTCTCAACTGTTCGTCATAGCCTCAGCTTGCTTTTTTAAAAAAAGAGTTCATCTCGAGCTGTTACAAAGGCAAAGAAACCCTTCCAACAAGTAACCTGTCTGCCTGAGTCTGGAGAGAGCCTGAAACAATAGTGAAGAGCAAGCTGTCCTGTTCACCTCATTGTGTTCTAATTCAGAACTTTACATACCACCATTGCGAACTATATCACGGCTCTCCAAAACATATAACAATAGAAAGGACGTCTATTGTGAAGATCTACACAATCTGCTTGGGTGAAACCTTATTTTGGGTAGGCCTTTTACAGCCCCTGGCTGAACTGAAAGAGGATGCTAGTGGATTTGTTTTCCTGGGGGAGGCTCAGCTCTCCAGAGGTTGGAAAATCCTGCCCCAGGGTATGTTCGCAAGATTGTTCACACTTGCGAGAGACCAGCATTTCACGCGGGAACACAGCTCACTTTCCCGGCCATCCAGGAATCTTTCCTTCCGTGTGAATAATAGCACTTGCTGCTAGCAACCAGTGCGGAAGTGCCCAGCACTGAAAAGCTATTGTCTGTACCATGGAGCAGCAACTAGAAAGAGAGAAAGCAACTGATCTTAATGGGCTCAGTATGTGAATTTCTTTCCATTACTGTAGGCAGCGGTTATGATGCCAGGGAACCGGCATCTTTTACAGTGAAGAAGGTTTAAAACCCCTGTATGCTTAATGGTTGAACAATGAGTCATTGAATACATTCCTTGAGCACCAGCTATCCTTGCTGTTCATATGGTTTTAGCTTGTTTGAATGAATAACCCCCATTCCCCAAATTTACCTTTTCCAGGGACTCTGCATAGATGTTTCTGTTGTCTATTCCTCTTTCCCTCCCAGCAAGTCAGGAGATGTCACCAACACAGCCACAGCCCCTAGTCATGATGCGGCTTTTAAACAGAGCAACTTTATTAGCTGGTGTTTTTCCTGCAGTAACCTCTCTCCAAAGAGGAGTGACACAGTTGGAGGTTATAAAAGCTGCACTTTAATAGCATGGAAATAGGCCAGGTTACAAATAGCAGAACAGTAAAACCGCAGTTGCTATTTAACATCTTATAGCAGCTCCCAGGCTGCGTGTGAGCAATATTAGCCAGCGGTGCAGTGAGCAACCCCTGTGCACCTCACTGGCACGCACCTGGCCAATGTTAACCAACATGTGACTTGTGAGCAGCGCCACGGTCCCTGCCCCAGCCATGCTAACCTGTGCACCATGAACCAAAGCCAGGCTGGCAGTGAAACGCTAACAGGTGCCCTGGTAATGGGCTAACATCTCGCAAATCCTGATTTCAGTGTCCACTGCCCTCCACATTAGTACAAAACCAGTTACACAAAAAAACCAGTCCTGGCTAAAAGCACCGTTCTGCAACTAAGGCGCTTGCGATATGACGTTCTCCACGAAGCAGTGCTGTTTTGCTGAGCCCCACTTGGAGCACGGAGAGGAGGGTAGAGCAGCAGGAGGCAGATTCATAGATTCGAAGGCCAGAGAGGAGCACGGTGATCATCTCGTCCGACCTGTATAACACGGGACCCTGGACTCCCACAAACCAACTCCTGTTTGGTCGAGGGGATGAACAATGTTATGGGCAGCCCCATGGTCAAAGGGAGGAAGTGGGGATGGGCGGGGCAGGGACTCTAGAGTCTGTACACAGGCACCAGGGGAAGCAGCAGCCAGGAACAAGGCCAAGGAGGGAATTTATAGGCTGCGAAAGAAACAAGCTTTACAAGGTCTCTTGGGAAATAAGATTAAATAAGAGCCATAGGAGTGGGGCTCTCTGCAGAGGTCGCAATGCATGTTCTTGGCTTGGCATCTCCTTGGAGACAGTGAGAAGGCAATTGGGTTATGTGAAGCAGCCAGCAATGGGGATAGGGCAATGAGGCTGGGGAAGGGGCTATTGGGTTAGTGTGAAGCATACGGCAATGGGGAGGGGCAATGGGGCTATCCTGAGGTGTGAAGGGCTGTCCCAGGAAGAGTGGTGGGTTTTGCAACACTCCCTAAAGGGCCAGAGATTTTGTCGTGTGCCCATGGGGCTCCAAGCGCTAAGCCGATGAGAACTGTGATGGGCGTAACAATCAAGTGTAGTTGGCCGCAGTGAGCTCAGGACGTACAAGAGAATGAGCTCACCCCGAGCTGCTTGCACTCAGTGGAGGAAGTGCTGTGTGATACTTCTGGCTGGACCTGTTCCAGTGCACGTGAACTGCCAAGGGAGGAGACAAAGCCAGGAACAGGAGGGAAGGACAAGCAGAGGGGGAACCAAGCACTGTATTTATTACATAAAGTGGTTTGAACAGGGTTTTGCTCTCACTTCCTCACTTTATAGGCCCGAGTACCTGTAAACATTTCCCCCCGCCCCAGGCCAACCTCAGCACAGTTTGCAATAATAAAATTTACCATACGATGTGAAAATGCACATTTCTCTAGAGCTGCGACTAACTCCCTTCCGTCAGAGGAGGGGACCAGAGGCCTCCCCCCTTCCACTCTTCTGGAGTTACGTGCACTAAACTCTTCTCTGGTCTGGCCAGGCGGCTTGCGCGCACATTCCCTAATGCTGCGCCATTTGCATTCGGCCCAGCTCGGTTAGCTGGGATGCAGCAATGCTTCATGTGATGCACTGTTTGTGGGGTGCAGAGCACCACGCTGTGGTCAGACGTGTTAATGGCAGGTGGACGTTTCTCCAAGGGTTTTGCTCCTATCACATTGGCACAGGGCTAACAAGGGGGGCACGTGTAGTTTATCCTTGTCATTTTTAATTCCTAAGGCAAACGCCAGGTGAGCTCAAATCTGGACTGCAGAGGGGCTGCCAGACTCATCTGCTCCTGCACTCTCCATGCACACGTCCAGGGCTGAGGCTAGACTGCTGGGAGCTATGCCAAGGGCACCAAATGCATCCCTGAAACATAGGCCCCAGGCAGAAGCAGAGCTCATCGTGTGGCACTACACTGGTGCTGCTTTCCAGTGACCTGCAGTAGCCTGTGCAAGCCCCACGGGGAGGACTTCAGTTAAGTGTAGTGTCCATGGGTGCAACTGGTGATCAGACAGTAGAGCAGAATTAACCATGGAACAGGGCTCTCTGGCCAGGGGTTGGACTCACTGTTCACGCTGTGCCAGGACTTGAACCCAGCCGCTGGCAGGCTGGAGGCAGAAGCACGAGCAGGTGGGCTGGATAGGAGCTGCCCACTGGCAGAGCCCAGGGGAGCTATACTGAGCTTGCCTCAGCTGTCACTCTTTACAAGCATCATGGACAGCAGGGCCTTTCCCACTTGTGCAAGGAATGTGCGGAGCCTCGTGAATTGCATTATTTTTCAGATCACGCGGCACAGTGTGTGCAAACACCTGTGTACGCGCCCTCAGGGTCTGACCCCACGAGATCCTGTGTTCTCAGCTACCCTAGGAGCGGTGGTTGCTCCACACCTTGCAGGACCAGACCCCTATAAAGCTGGCTAAACAGTGCAAGGGAACTAATTTGTCTCCTGCTTCCCAGTCTCTTCTCCCAGATCAATTTGTCCAGGTTTGAAGGACCAGCTGGGTGCAGCAGGTTTTTTTATCCTGTCCCATGCTTGCTATTTCTTCAGCCCTTGTACTATGCACGTGTGCCCTGAGAAACATGCTTCAGCATGGGCCTGATCCAAAGCCAAGGGGAGCTTTTCCATAAACGTCCATGAACTCTGCATCAGGCCTCTGGTTGGGGAACAGGAGGTGCTGAGTACCCTAAACTTGTACAGGCTTCCCCAGGGGTTGATGGCTCTCAGCACCTCGCAGGATCGGCTATCCAGGAGCGCTGAGCATAAACAGCTCCCAGGGTGCTCAGCACTCTGAAAACAGGCTCCTGTAGATCGGTGTTTTTCAAGCTTTTCCCTATGGAGACTCCCCCACTCCCACTCAGCAACCTGGGAAGGGCAGAGTTGTTGAGATTTCCTCACCTTTGGTTGCAACCCCTTTGAGGATTGTGAACCCCCAGACTTAGAACCCCTGCTTTCCAGCTTTGGCCTGTTTTCTCCGAGAGCCTCCCTGTTGCTGGAGAGCCTGCAACCCTGCTTACCCGCAACTGCATGTTAGCTCTTTGGTAGTGTTACAAAGGATACATAGAGTCTTTAGTTTTATTGTCTATTGACCAGCAACTTAAACTGAGTTATAAAAAAGCATGAATATTACAGGGGGGAAATATACAAACAGCTCAGCGCTCAAAGGTCTGGCCATTCAGCCTAGTCACTCCCTCTGGCCAGCACGACTTCCAGGGAGTGGGGACGGACAACTAGCAATACACACGTAAGTAACTAGTAATATTGCTTCAAGCACGTGCTCAATATTTTCCTCTTTGTTAATAGTCAACTTGTCAGGAACTGAAGTGTAAAACAAGCAATAATTTAGAGTTTGATCCGTTCAAGCATTCTGTGATCATTTAGGTTCGCTTTCCCACTTCCACCACCCCATGGGAAAAAACGCCCCTCCCCCACGCTCTTTGCCTGTCTTCGGGTCTAGATTTCATTATTTCTTCACCTGCCCCCACCTCATCACCTTTTAACCTCCCAGCAGGAAGCTGCTGGTATATAGAGCAAACCTGCTGATAGCGTAACAGGCCCTGGGGGAAACTGGGGGATTCCACAACTGTTAACCGGCTGGCTGCCAGACTCAGTATGTGCCCAGCCTCACAACAAACTCCATAACAAAAGGCCAAGGAAGGGAGTAAGTCACTCAATGTAGTCAAGTGCCACAAGTATTCCTCGTTTTCTCTTCAGTGTATATGGTTTTCCTGCCGTGAACGGACTTTCCCAGCCTACACTCCACCTCTCTTCACTCTTACTCCAAGTATCTCCAAGGACCCACAGACACTCTTTGGCTGGGACTCTCAAGCAAGCCAACCCCCAGAGCCCTGCGTTATTCACTTTACTGCACAACCCAGCGTGTGCTTCTAAGTCATCAATTCACGCTGGATCTGCTGTCCCTGGCCAACTTCTGAAGGGACTGAGAGGGGAGTAATCAGTTTCGGGGTTAGGGGGGGATTTGCAGTTGCTGATCATCAGGAATAAATTACACACCTTAGTAGCTTGTGATTTCTCCCCTCCAGCACTGGGACTACAGAAATCTTTGTGAAGCAAAATGTACTCAGAGCATGGAAAGGTATGGGATCCAGCTCCATGGAATGCCCTGCATCTGTTGCTGTGCTAGGTGTCATAGTAGATCCTTTGGAGCAGGGGTCACCATGCATAGGACGCTGTGCCAGGTGTCAATAGTGAATTCCTGGGATGGAAGGGGGCCACTGTCAGTGCTCATGATGGGAAGGAGCCAGGAATAGCTGCTGGTGAAATAGATCAGCACTGCAGCACCTGGGGAGGACAAGGATCATGGTCACTCTGCAGAGCTCGGAGGGCTCGGAAAGGAAAGGAAGATTCAGGGGCAAGCCCAAGGAGAGTTTGGATTTCTATAAAGGTGGCTAGAATGGGAACTCCTCCCTCCCACAAGGACTGGGTACAGGGCCCTGAAGTACAAGTGGGCTGGACAGGACACAGCTACGCACAATTCCCAGCATCCCACCCCTTCTCCGTGAGGCAGAGAGGCTGCTCTTGAGCATTGCGGTGCCCTATGTCTGAACTCACGACTCCCCTAGGCCTGGAAGGTTTTAAAAGCACTTTCCCAGAACCCACATGGATGTTTTTCAGAGTGCAGTCTCCAGAGCACGCTGCTTCCTTCAGGAACTAGCCACCCACTCGACAGCACTGAGCTAGCCCATAGGGACCATTCTGATCATCTGGTCTGACCTCCTGCATCTCACAGGCCAGAGAACTCCACCCAGTGACTCCTGCATCAAACCCATCTCTGATGGTTGAGCTTCAGCACAGGGTTTTAGGAAAGGCATCCAATCCTCATTTAGTTTCACTTCAGAGCTAATTACCAGTTTGAGCATTTGACCACATTTTCACTTCTAAAGGCACTATGTAAATTTCACAGCTGCACCAACTTGTGTGTGCAAAGCCTGCCAGACACCCAGGTGCCAGGTCTAGCCTTTGGAAGCACTGATGGAACACTGGCCCTTCAGAGTAACATCCCCGGGGCAGCTGCCAGGAATTCAGGCTAGCCCTCAGCTGACATCATGGTCCACAGCCATAGGGAAAGACTATGGTGGCAGCAGATGTCTTTTGCCCTGAGAAGTGCCACGGATTCTAGTGAAGTCACCATGCATTTACACTAACCAGACAGTTAGACTAGCATCCCCCAGTACTACTAATTTACCAAGTTTGTTTTGCGATCCGATGAAGCTGACCCTGCAGGTTATTAGGTGAGAGGAATGAGAAAACAGGGTTACAGGTTTAATTAGAGCCAGAGAGGGCCCAACTGATTAATAAGATCCAGGGAGGCCTGTACAAAACCTTAGTGCATTTCCTTTGCAGCCTCCACATCTGTCTCTCTTGGGCAGGAATGAATCCATATGGCTGGGGAGTATCTGGTCACATAAGAGGGTTTCTCTGGGGAGTGGTGTTCCAGTAGGCCATTCCGGCAACTGAAAGAGCAAAGGATTTAAAACACCCATATGTGGCAAGGTACAACACGTTCCCCTCATGGCCCACTATAGGACCTGTCAGACAGGGAGCAGGAAGGGGGACAAGTTAACTTTTCCCATTTACATGGGAGGCCACTAAATAAAATCGCAGAGAATCAGAAAATGATTGAACACCCCCTCTCCAGTCACTGAAGGCAAAAAGCCCCTGTTCCCGCAATGGGCTCTGAGTGGGATGGAGACTATGAGAAAGAAGGGGCAAGGTTGCTGCATAACCTCAGCCAGCCACACCTCAGGCAAGATCAGAGTTCTGGCAGGTCATCCTCCTGCTGGGGAGATGGAGGGAGGTGACGGCAGCAACTGACAAGAGCAGGTGGAGATGCAACATTGCTCTGTTAGGGCCTGGGCACAGCCCAAGGGGAACCTTCTGGGTGTGAGAATTGATGTGGGCTCCCACCCAGCAGAGACGACATCCATCCTCATGGTGGGTGCACTGGCTGCTGAGTGGTCTATCAGCCAGAGCCAACCACTGCTCCTGTGTGGAATCCCGACACCTCCACAGCTGGGCCCCAATGAGCTTGGATGATCTCTCTGAGGTTGCAACATGGGCCTGGTTTGTTAAAGCTTCTAGCAGAGAGAAACCTGCAGTTCAATTGCTCTAGAACACACCGGGAACCCAGTAAACTCCTGCCGTCCTGTGCCACCTCAAGGAGAGTGGCCTTCTCTGGCAGAGGGAGAGTCGGTGCCAGATGATCCAAGAGTCACTTCATAAGGAAGGCAAGTCCTCGGGTGACTGATGTTTGTGTGCTGCTGCGTAGAAGCTGGTGGGGTTGACAGACATTGAGGGTGATGGTAGAGGGGGAGCTGATGGATTCCCTGGTGCTCCTAGTACGGTTCTGCCTTCAAGCTCTTGTACAAGCAGCAGGTGAAGATCATTCCAAAGATCTGAAGGGCGAGGAGACAAGAGAGATTGAGAAACATGCTGTGTGCTTAGAGGCAAAGATGGGTCTATGTACTCTAACGGGTTAACAGCTATCCGCCAGTTGGCTCTCCTCACAGAGGCCAGTTCGACTCCTCTGTCTGACGCAGGACCTGATCTTCAGAAGTGCTGAAGTTGTTGGGAGCTGCATGTATTCAGCACCTCTGGAAAATCAGGCCCCTTAGGATTTAAAGCACCTGAGAATTGACTGAACTTCCAGGAGCCCTGGAAGGGGAGGGGTCATTCTGGATGTGGAAAGGAGGAGGAGAAAGCAGCTTCTAATGTTCCTACTGGACCTTGAGTGCAATAGGTGCTCAGTGGATGAGCTGAGCATTTGGGAAACCCAAGTGCTGTGTTTCAATAAAACAGCAGGAGAGACGATGAAGAAAGCAGGGCGTCTCCCCCTACAACCAGCCACTGACATCCAATTGGTGCAGTTGGGTTACTGGCCAGAAAAAAGGGAACTGAGATCATATCCCACTCTCTCTCCAATGGGAAAGCCTGAATCTTGAACAAGAGAGAATACCCTGCACCTCTGCTTTAAGACCCAGGCAGGCTAAGACAACAAGTACTTCCCCTGGAATGAGTGTCCCTTTCTCACATTATCCGCACCGTGCTATCAAGCCTTCAGCATTGTTCACCTCTGGTGACAAAGCAAAGGAAAAAACCAATACCCCGGATTGGCAATTGTGGGGGATCCCCACTAGGGGTCTCCCTCTGTCTGCAATAGGTAACAGCAGGACCCATGCCACGTTCACATTTCAGAGTGAACCTGTAGCTCAGCTCTGCGCAACCCACTGCACTGGGTTTTAGCGTCCGAATTTCTCTCTCAGAAGCAAAGTTAAAGACTCTTTTTACAGACGCAAGGAAAGGGAACTAACTCAGCGCCCCTGTATCTTGGATCCCACACGTTTAGATTAGCACAGTTTGTGGAGACCCACACCCCAAACTTCCAATGCATCAGTGCCAGAACTTCCTAGCCATACTCTGGGCTCAGCAGACGGTGCTTCCCTGTCCATGGGGCCTTCTAACGTGGGCCAAGCTTCCCCACTCCCGAGCAGTCAGTCCCTTTACCTGAACACAAGCAATGCCAATCCCCACCGCTCCAATGATTTTCAGGTGTTCCTGGATGAAGTTTTCCAGCTTAGTGATGCAGCCACCCTGTTGGGGAGGTGGGGGCGGGGGGGAACAGCAAAGATGGATGGGAGTTAGTTTTGGTTTAATCCCTTGTCCCTCATGCAATACAATGTTTGTAATCCTGTAAGGTGGGTGAATGAATGACAGTGAAAACTAACAGGATCAATTCCTTGATACAATTTATTCTTATTTGTGTTATGGTGGCATCCAAGAATCCCAATCCAGCAACAATGACACGTTGTGCTAGGTGCTGTACAGACAGCACAGAGAGTGAGCTCATAGTCTACACTTCCACCTGTTACAGCTACAGAATGTAACAGTGCAGCATGGACAGTAGCCACTGTTCTAGCAGGGAGCCTGGCAGCTCTCCAGAATTGGCTATCAGGCTTCAATAGGTCCAGGGCAACAGCCTTACGAATTGCAAGTGAGCAAGGCAGTGACCGCAGAGCCTAGGCTAAGACAGCAGCCCAGCTGGCACAGGCGATGGGCAAGCAGTCCCCTCACAGAGACAAACATCAGCCCTGCAGCCAGCGGTGGGTGAGGCTGTGACCTCCTATGTGTCGGAGTTGAGTTCTGGTGGCAGGGAGGAAATCTTTCCTCAAGCTATGTGGAAAGCTTCATCCTTGCCAGCACCTGTCTGCAGGCAATACTGCATCGATACCCAGTGACCCCAAAGGCTCCACCCTATGACTGTAACGGCTTTGACCTGAAAAAGGGCAAGGAAGCCCTTGCCGGGTCTCCAGGAACTGCAGTTTGCACCAGCCACAAGGGCTCCTAAAACAGCAGCAGCCCTTTAAAGGAGAATTGCATTAGGAATGTTTCTAAGAGTGACGAGACGGGGTGGCGTGGGCCCAAAAAAGTCAGGCATTGCCCGTCTCCATCTTGTAATTGTGTCCTTGGCTGGCAGCCTGCTCCCCTCCTAAGTCACTGCTGACACAGAAGCAGCAACAGGGTTGGTTGAATATAGATTCAAGGGCCTTTAAATGATTAAGTGGGTTAATCTAGTGAGGCAGAGCTTCTGTGGGGCAGGGCAGCTTCCAAAGAGGGTAACAAGGCTCTTGCCAGGGAGAGCTAACCACTTACAGAGAGAGATGGAGGGAGGGGAAAGGAGTGTAACATACAGGCACAGGGGGTGGGGGTGGAGAGGCACAGGCCTTGCTTGTTCCATGGTTGGACTGTAAAATCTAAACTATCTCCAGCTGCCCCATTCTGGAGCCATTATTACTTCATGACCCAACCCTGGTCTAATTTTTTCAAAGCCACGAAAATCTTGCCTGAACTACCCCCCCTTTAGTCAAATTCTGGGGGGGCACCGCACAGGGTCTCTCTCCCGAGAGCTAACCCAGCCCCTGACACCCCATGGGTTCCTCAGAACTAACCCAGCCCCCTGCTATCCCGTGGTCTCTTGCTCTCCATAGTTAACCTGGCCCCCACCACCCACGGGCTCTCCCCGCAGCTAACCCAGCCTCCAAAGCCCGGGGCACTCTCCCTCAGTGTCATTGTGGCCCTGTTGGTCCCAGGGTATTAGAGAGAGAAGGTGGGTGCGGTCATCTCTTTTATCGGACCCACTTCTGTTGGTGAGAGAGATGAGATGAGCTCCGGGTAGCTCAAAAGACCTTGGTCCAATGACAGATATTACCCCATGCAACTGGGCAGCTGTGCGGGCAGTGAGGGGCAAAAAAGGCAGCCCCCAACCCTGTTTCTGACATGGGTTCCCCCATTGCGCTGTCCCGGGTTTGCCTTGTGGGCCCTCCGAAACTGGTTTCACTTCTACACGTCCTTGCTGGGGCCAGGAGCAGATGTGGGGGAAGTGCCACGCAAGAGGCTCTACCCAGTTCTAGCCAAGCAGCCCAGAACCACAATCTCCTGAGCTCACCCCTTCCTCTTGACGTTCCTAGCTCAGAGCAGTCTGGCTACGCACCCAGGGCCAGCTCTTGCTTTTTTGCTGCCCCAAGCAGGAAAAAAAAGGGGGGTGGCCGAATTGTGCCGCCCAAAGAATGGCCGGAACGCTGCCCCTTACAATGGGCCGCCGGGCTGGTGTCTGGAGCTGGCCCCATACGCAGCTGAACTTGAGGCCACGGTGCTGAACCAGACAGACAGTCTCAGGTTCCATCATCAATATCCATGCCCCAAGGCATGAGGGCTGATTTCCCTTATATCTGTCTGATGTGCTCAACTAAGTGGCAAATGTTACTCATGCTCCTAAAACTGTCTAATCCTCATGGGAGTCCTGCTGGAAGCACACGCCCTGTGAGAAGGAACAGCTGACTTAAAGGGGCCACCCCTTTATTTGCAATGTCTCCATCATGGCAAACTATAAACAAGGAAAAGACTCCAGCAGGCATTCCCCACCCTTCTAATTACCTGTCTCAAGCCAGCCAGCCAGGGTTAGGGCTCTGGCTATGCTGCTGGAAAATCTGGCTAGAAAGCCAGTGAACAGGTCCTAGGTTGAGGCAAATGCATTTAGACTGTTATGAGCCAGGTGAAACTTTGCCATAGGTTTAGTTAAAATCTTGTTCAACCTACGTGTGAACGATAGCTGTAAGAGACAGTTAAGGGACACACCTAAAACAAGGCCTAATAAAGCCTGCCCAGAAACTAGCCCCATGTGGAAGCAGGGTTCCATTTGGAACTGAGAACAGATGAGAGCGGAGAGAAAGGCAGAGGCCAACAGCAAGAAAGCCAAGCAAGCAGCAGCCTGCATGACCCTGGGGAAAGCTAGAGAGAGCTTCGGGGTCTCTCTTGGGGTGGTTAACTAAAAAACGTCTCCTTTTGTTCTCGGTTCCTCCTGTGTTCAGAGAAGCAGGACTTGGTGTGCACCATGTAAACAAACAAGATTGCATTAAAGAGAAAACTGGACTCCATCACTTCCCACTTCTAACTGGAACATCCTCAGGACCCCAAAATTTGACTAGCCGCTCAGGTCAAATAAAGGCAACAATATTTTGGGTGTCAGAATCAATCTCCCCTGCAAGACCTCACCCCTCCACGAGTCAGTTAGATGAGTGCTTAGTGACCCCTTTGTGTGCTCTGCTAAGTTTTGATTATTTTGTTTGTCTGAGTAAAGAGGGGTTTCCCCTCTATCCAAACAATGCCTAGCCCAGCTCCAGTCCATGAGGACTCTACAACACCCCCTTTCCCTCCTCTTCCTATCTCTTTCCTTCATGCTGGAGGCTAAATCCATCTACCCCACCATCCTAGTACCCAGCACCCTTTCAGATGAGGACTGGATGGGACTCCATTCAAAGCCTACCAAAGCCAAAGCTGCTAAGGTGCCACGTGCATTGTGGGACTCAAACCCAGGTTACCTGAATGGAACTGAAGAGGAGAAGCATTACCAGCCTCACTTTTCCCATCAGCAACATGCTTCACACTCCTCCCTTCCCCATCTCCTGGGATGCACTTGTCAGCGTCACGTTCCCTACCCACAGCCACGTTCCTTGCTACTTGTGGTGCGAGTCGCTAGCGCAGTCTGCTGCACAGGATCCTTTAACATGCTGCTCGAGCTTTTTAATGCCGGAAGGCAATTGATGCACGGATTTTAAATGAAGTACTTGCCTAATCCACACTCCCATCTGCAAGGTGCTGCCTACGTAATTTGTACCATGCTTACTCAGAACATGAGCTCTCATCCCATACCCATGACAGCTGTGATTAATACAGCACTTGGCATTTGGGATTGGAGGTGGTGAACAAAGTTAGAGACTTCGATGGAAAGTCCCTGCTCAGCCCCTGACTTAAATAGCCTTTGCATTCAGCCCTAAGGAAGCACCAAACCAGTCTGCCCAGAAGGTCCACCCCAGTGTGATACTGGGAATGTTGACGACAGCCTGCTCTCTACCTCCTTGTAGATGTTGGAAGGATGGTCTCTCCGGCCACACCCATCTGTCATCGTTTTACAACAGCTGTCCGGGAATTTCCGCCCTCCAGCCTCCGCGGATTTGATCCACATGCTTTCACTCCAGTCTGTAGCATTATTGCTGCCGCAGCACTTGAACTGTATGCGCAGAAAAGCACAGGATGAGTCTGCAGCTGGTCACCAGAAAGCACAGCACCATCCCCCATCCACTCTCACTGCACCAAGTTACATCCCCCCAGAGCATCGTCAATTGGCGAGTCCAGCAGCTTATGCCTGCCTGTGTTTTTATGAGCTGTTAGAATTATGAGTGACCTGTGTGTCTAAGGTTCCTAAAAAAGTCCCTTAAATATGTGCAATGCCTTTCTTTTAGCTACGGTGGCTCAGTGCCACTTACTTCTCTGTACAGAGATGAGCCTGGTCTGCAGCTCCTTCTGGTCTTAACAAAACTAAACAGCACCAATCATGCTCACGGTGAATCAAATTACAGACAACTGCAAGCAGCTCTACCATTCAGTGCACCCACAGCCGAGGGGGTAGTGGCAGTCAGCAGAACTGGCTTGTTCCCTGTGTGGGTCCCTGCACAGCTGTCTGGCTCTCATCCCCCTCCTGCTCTCAGACCCTAGAGGGCTGCCTCCGAGGTCCCCTCAGCACACTCACATCCCGATGGCAGTGAGAAGGGGAGAGGCGGGCTTGTGGCCAAGGACTGAGAATCGGGAGAGGCGAGCTCAATTCCTATCTCCATCACAGAGCACGTTACTTAGTCCCACTTTTCCTCTGCTTTCTCCCCTGTAAAATACTCCCCCAAGCGCGTCCAGGCCCAGATTAATGTTTGTGCATCGCTCTGGAGTCCTCAGACAGGAGGCCCCACAGAACTGCCAGGTAGCATTACTCATTCACAAACAGCAGAGCTTTGACTGCTGAGGACTGGCCCTCTCTCTGCTTTGTGACAAACGAGCCACACGCCCTCAGCTCCACGGATTCCGTATCTCGAGAGCGGACTCAGGAGACACCAAGCACTGGAATACACACGGAGCTGCTCAACACAGGGCACGAGAAAGCAGAGCAGAATGGGGAACGTGAGAAAGCACCACGGCAGGCCACCCCAGCGAGGTGGGAGTCCGTCCTAAAGCCTATACAACCCTCCTGAGAACCTCCCATCAGTGATCCTGCATTTCTCATGAGCATGCGTCATAACAGAAGTGAGAGTCGGGCAGTGGGACATCAGGCTGGTGTGGGTTGGAGGTAAATTCAGATCTATAGCATGGGGCATGTCTCCTAGGGAGGGGTTGAGAGTTACTGGATTATGAAGTTAACTAACTATTCAGCCATTGCAATGGCTCAGTCTCCCTCAGTCTCTGGCAGTGCCTGGAGCAACAGGGCACTTCAGTCACTATACTTCATTCCGCAGGGTAGTGGGAAGCTTAATTAACAGTAGCAATTCCCCCCAAAACTCCTCCCCTTCCATCCTGTAGACAACCTGTTGGAAGCAGCTGTCAATACTGAACTGGCCAGCACTAGTTCATTCAGCAAGTGATGTGAATGTCACCCTTCCCCTTTCAAGCAATCACACTGCTCAGAGAGCAAGAGTCCCAGTCTCTGTGACAGTATCGTATCCATCCTGTCTGAATTGGGGGATGTGGAGTGTGATGCTTGTAAGCCAGATGCCAGCTCTTGCCAAGGCTGGAGGTGTCAGCTGAGCACTGACAAATTCATAGCTGGAAACCAGACCAGCGCATCTTGTATGTTAATATTCTTTGAAGTAGGTGTTAGACTTGTCAGGATGTGTTTAATGTTTGGACTCAACAGAATGCTTGTAAGTTGCTGCATGCATTAAACTTATGTGTAATGCCTGCATCCCATGCTATAAGATAATATGAAAGTCTTGATTTATAATTGTAAAAATGCCTGCTCAGAACTGGTGAACCTAGGCTGGAAATGTGGTTCCCCCGCCCATCAAGAAGGGCTATCAAGACTAAATGGGCCAATGTAGGACAAAACTTCGCTGATCGCCCCATCCACCCACGAAGAAGTTATGTGCAGGGGCGCTCATCTCAACAGTCTGAACTCTGGGGCAAGGACATATTAAGATGCTCACAAGAAACAATGGTTATATCTTTGCTGTTTGGGTTCTCGCAAGGGCTGGAGCTAGGAAACAAAAGCATTCTCTTGGGACTGGAAGCAACCTGAATATTTTGTGATTTTTGGTGTAAGTGACATTTTGTCACTAAGTCTGGCTTGGTTGAGTGGCAAGATAGTCGCCTTGGGCACTCCAATCTGTCATTTCATGGAAAGTCTAGTACAGTGATCCAGGAGTTCATATCTGTTACTGCTTTGGCGAAATCCAGTTATAGAACATACCACAAATTTGGGGTCTCTGCCCTGCTTTTTGACAGTCTGCCCTGAGGCTGGCGCTCACAGTCATGGACCACTCCAGACAGTGTGACATGGAGAACACCTTTATGTCTTCAGTGATAAGGAGCCAGCGATCTAAGGATGGTATAATTTTTAGCTCTATCATAGGTTTAATTCTCCCTGTGTCTTTGAGGCCTACCTCCTGCTGCAGTTTGTCCACTGCGCTGGTCACGCCCTCCTCTCCCTCCTTCCGGTACTTCTGGGTCATGGTCTCCTTCAGGTTTTGCTTCAGCTCCATACTCAGCTAAACAAAAGGGATATTAGGGGTGAAGTCATGAGGCAGATATCTTCCTTATCATCCCTCTATATTTTCTATTATCTTCACTCTGGGAGAACAGCAGAGAACTTTGTGGAAGCTATAACCCTGCCTCCTGCGTAGACTCTATTGGTTCCAAGAAAGCACATGCACTTATTTCTGCCTCTCCTGGCAATTTAAACATCATTCTCCCCTTTAAAGGGCAAAAGACTTTCATGGGGCCAAATCTGTATTGGTTTGTGGCATGCCTCATTGCAAGGGTCCTAGCGTGGGCCTGCCTCCACACTGAAAGGGATACCATCCAGAGGGATGGGATTGCCCTTCTCTAAAAATCTTATGAATATTCCTCTAGGATCAAAGGGGCTCTCTCGCCGCTGGAAGCGGCGCTGCCGGAGCTCTAAATCCAGAAGGATCTGGTGAGGAGTATTAGGAATTCAGAGCCCTGGGCCTGCTGGGCTAAAGTTGTGCAGTCTAAATATTTTTTATATCAGGGATTGAAAAGGACATCGCCCAAGGACATTGAGAGCATGAGGAGGGATTTTAAGACTCTTGCCTCCCTGGCTGCAGCCCCTGTGATACTAGAGAGAGGTTCAGAAAGCAAGAATGACATTGCTCATAAAGAGGGTCTGATATTTGGAGCATGTCAAGCATGAAAGTGTCCTTACAGTGACACACTCACTAACGTATCCACAAACTTCTCTCTCTAATAGACAAGACACAGCTAAAATCTGCTTCCTTTCTAATCAGCCTCCTCCTGCCCGGTCCATTCAGTAACGATGCCATAATCCAGTGCCTGTGAAATCACAATTCTCCCATGCTCCTGAACAATGTCATCGCGCGTGTCAATGGCATCGCTGAATAAACCAAATGGGGGAAAGGCCAGAAAAGCTTCTCCGTGTACACGTATTTCTTAGTAATAAGCAATAATTGTGGGGTGGAATGCAGGAAAAGAACGTTTTGGTTACACCAGGTTGGGGGAAATATGGCCTGAGTTTTCCTTCCCCACCTCAGATCTGCCAAAATGTAGAAGTGACTCTTCATTTTCTGTCAAATGGGGGTAACACCGATCCTCCCAGAGGTGAAGCAAGACTTCACTCATTAATGGTTGCAAAGTGCTTTGAGATCTTGGGATGGAAGGCTCTTTAGAAGTGCAAAGTATTTAGAGGAGCAAAGACAAGGAAGGAAGGTTTGGCAGCTCATGGGCACCAAAGGCAAACAAAGAGACAGAGTCCACCAGCGGAAATATTACTCAGGAGAAAAGCAATTACCTGCGGGCTCACGGGGAAGAACTGCAGCATGGAACAAAGACAGCAAAAGAAACACAGTTTATACACACGCACTGGACATGGCAGCAAGGGAAAGGGAGAAAGAAAACCAGCCGCAAAGAGAGAAAGCAGCCTGAGCCCGGGAGGACTTTTACATAAAAGTGGGGTGGGGGTGCTAGTGCAGCTAGTAAGCCAAATGCCAGTGGGTGACCTACAAAGCAGCCTGCGGCCCTGCCTGAGAGATACAATCCCAGCATGCCACGCTCCACCTTGATCCAAGAAGTTTCCACCATTTCATCCATTGCCATGTGTTACTTTAGTCTTTGCTCAGGTCCAGATGGAGCGTGGCTTTCTGGGTCCAATAGCCTCCATGCGGCTGATCCCTCCATATGAAAGATGGAAGCAGGTTGAATGTATTCCACTTGATACAAACAAGGCGTAGCTCTTTGGCTCCGGGCAAACTTCTAATGCCGCCCTTGCGGGAGGGGGTAAAGTCTGAGGGTCCTGTGGCAGGATGGAAGTTCCCATCTCAAGGGTGTAATCCAGGGAAGCCTACAGTATGTTAACACAGAGCCACTGAAAACGCCTACAGCCCCCTGCAATGTACACTTTCGTGTTAGACACACCTCCTCAGACAATCTCCAACAGTCTGCTCTCTTCAGACACCCAGCCTCCCTCAAAGGGTGAGAAGACAGCTGGGCAGCCTCATTTGAGGGAGTCTCCCAAGTGGCAGGCCTCTCATTGGCCATATCCAGAGTGATAACGTGAAGCCATCGCTCCCTTGTGGGGATTTCAAGCTCAGCTGTCTACGACGGCAGCAGACCCGTGGGGTTATTCTGAGCTGTGGCAGTGTTGCTCTATCCCCAGCTGGACCATTTCCTGTCCATGAGCTTGCTGGGTGTAGCCAGGACTGTTTCTGCTTGGCTATTAGCAAAGGTGGTCAGTGACAGAACCCCATACTCTGGGCCTCTCTAAGCCTCTGACTGCCAGATACTGGGACTGATCAACAGAGGATGGATCATTTGATGATTGCTCTGTTCTATTCATTCCCTTTGAAGCATCTGGCACTGACGACTGCTGTCGGAAGACAGGATACTGGGCAAGATGGGCCATTCTTATCTTCTGTTTCATGGACGTACTAGATGGCACAACTGTAATTACAATTGCCTGTATTACCTTTCTGGGCATCAGAAAAATCGGCAGGCTGATCCTCTGTACTAGAAACAAGACGATTCACTCCAAAAGCTCTCTTCATAAGGCATCACAGAGTGAGGGGGAGAAAAGATGATGTGCAGGAAGGAGCTGAACTGTATCTGACTCCCAAATACACACATAGACTAATGTCAAACCTGGTTTATAACCTGATGCATTTTGAATACTGGGGGGACATGAGTAAGGGAGGATCAAGCTGGGGTGAGGAATAGATGGACTCAAACCAAACCCCAGATTCAGAGCCCTTGAAATGTTGGTTTACGCCCAATCTTTAAATAGAAATTGGGTGATAAGTAGCTGCTCCCTCTCATTCTGGATTGATCCTCTTAGTCTGACATCCACTTACCTGTTGGTAGTAGATATAGGCCAGGATTCCAGCAATAATCTCGAGCAGGAAAATGCACAGCAGCAATATGAAGTACTGCAAAACAATGGTAAAACTGTTTATGTTAAGATAGAGCATCAGGAAGGGTGGAAGAGAAGTCCTGGAAGTTAAATTTAGATTATCAGGAAAAAGGCTTAAATCTATCAGTATTGTTGTTTGTATTACAGCAGCTCTTGATCTGTATGAGCGGCTCATTGTATTGGGTGCTGGGCATGGAAAAGGTTATAATGTAATTTAAGACAGGCAGCAACAAGAGGGCTTATCAAAGAGTAGGAAGTAGGGGAGGAAGGATAGATGAGAGTAATAGGGATATAAGTGTATCTAGTAAAGGGCAGGACAGAAATTACAGCTGAACTGGAGGAGACGGGTTCCTTTTTACCCCTTTTCCTACTACAAGAACAAGGGGGTATCCAATGAAATTGAAAAGCAACATTTCTCTGTGTTACGCAATGCATGCTTAGCGTGAAGAACTCTCTGCTACAGGGTATCACAAAGGCAAGAGTTCAGCGTGATTCCAAGAGAGAAAAGACACTAATTGCATAATAAGAACATCCCCAGTCACATTAGGTGGGATAAAAAAAAAATGTGTAAGACAGATGAGGGCAAACAATGGCCCGCAGGACACAACTGTTCTCCTTGCAGCCTCGTGCGGCTCTGCATGGGAAACACTCACTATCGGATTTGATATCTAGTTGTACCAGCAAAGTCCCAACAAGTGCCTGCAACCCTCCTCCCCCAAACAGCCAGGCACCTCTGCCAATGCATCTTATCTTCGTTTTGTGGGAATTCCAGACTCGGGCCCCAGCTGTCCCTCAGTCCTGGATTACAGCACACCATCTATTATTACACCCCAGGCCCACGAAAGGCACTACGCATCCCTCCAAATATCCATGGTTAGCATCACATAAATGCCTTTATGTGTTACCAAAAAACAGATCACCACAACACCTTGCTAGGAAAAGCAAAGAACTGGAGGCAACAAATTTGCCTTTGCACCACAGCTTGTCTTTTGCTGAGTGACACCTCTGTGTCTCACTGTGCTCCCCCTCTTTGTCAGAAGACATAGGTAATCAAAACACCTTGCCCCAGTGAGATTCTGCCAACTCATAATCCTTGTCCATTGGGTCAGATTTCCTCTTTCACCCTCTGCTGGGATTCAGCAGCTGCCTGGGAGGGACAACTGGGTTTTATCTACAGCCTGGGCTCTAGTAGGAGTGTACAATCTCAGGCATTCACTCCCAGCCCTGAACTCCCGCCACTCGCTCTCGGCTGAACATTGCAAGCGTCTGCACATGCTTGTACAAGGTACCCATTCATACCACGGGAATGAGTCACCCGATGGAGTGCTGGATAACCAAAGGCTGGGCGCCACACTAATGGGAGGCTGAAAGGGACAGAACAGGAGAGAAACACTCCTAAATAAAAGGTTTCTTTCTTTTGTTAGCACCCAGTTATGTAATACTTCTCTGACATCACGGTGCTGTCAGGCTGCTGCATTAGGGGAAAGAAAACAACCAATTAACTGGAAAGTTTCTCTTTCCTTCATCTATTTTCTCCATCCTGGGTATTTTCTGCACTGATGTCAAAAGCATTCCAGTGCCGTGCACGTATCACAAGGCCTCAGTTCATCATGTTATCTTAAAGAGCCCTCCCACTTTTTAACAAACAGGTTTCAAAGCCTATATAGAGTGAAGGTTACTACAGCTACCACTTGTGCACTCAGCTAGCCTGCGTTAAAACATCTTCTTGTTATCGTTAGCCCTGCCTGGTTGTTTCATTTACCTGTTACAGCTCATCTACTTAGACTATGCTCTTTGGGGCAGGAATTGTGTCTTACTCTGTATGTACACTACCTCGTACAATGGGGAACCAGCCTAGCTGTAGCCTCTGGACACAGCTGTAATCTAAATAATAACGGCAAAATGCTTTCCGCCAATTCTCTTTTCAACGTATGTAACTATTCGAGAGAGGTGTATGTATGGGGCAAAACAAGGGCTCTCTTTTATATTAAGCTCTTCTATCCTACATAGGAATACAAGAACAGCCATACTGGGTCAGACCAAAGGTCCATCTAGCCCAGTCTTCCAACAGTGGCCAGTGCAAGGTGCCCCAGAGGTAATGAACAGAACAGGTAATCATCAAGTGATCCATCCCATTATCCATTCCCAGCTTCTGGCAAACAGAGGCTAGGGACACCATCCCTGCCCATCCTGGCTAATACCCATTAATGGGCCCATCCTCCATGAATTTATCTAATTCTTTTTTGAACTCTGGTATAGTCTTGGCCTTCACAACATCCTCTGGCAAAGAGTTCCACAGGTTGACTGTGCATTGTGTGAAGAAATACTTCCTTTGTTTGTTTTAAACTTGCTGCCTCTTACTTTCATTTGGTAACACCCGACAGGATCCTGCATTTATCATGTGCACTGTGTTTGTCTCCACGTGATCGCTAAGACCCAAGCTCACCCTACCTGCTTGTAATGAGCTGTGTACACCAACAGTGACATATACATTATGTTCCTGATTCTCAGTTACATTTCTCCCTGCTTTATGCTATCCCAGCAGTGTAAAGCTGGATGAAAGTCAGCTTAATGACAAAGGGGGAATCCTAGGTGGCAACCCTACACCTCTGCAGTCCATAGGAGAGGGACATCTCACAGTGCGTTAGGTGTGCGTCCTGAACATCCCTGTGCCCTGTTAGAATGGTTAAAGCATCTGAGCTCCAGTTAGAATAGACCTTGGGATTGCTCAAGTCAGACTTTGTGACATCACAGCTCATCACTGCAGGCCTGATCCTGCAGCTCTTGCTCACGGGAGCGTCTCTTGCTCAAGTCAATAGGCTGCAGGCCTGAAACCCACAGAAGCAACTGTAATGTGACAAGAGCTTGGATCACTGAGTGAATCAGGCTGGCTGCAAAAGAGAAAAATGCTCTAGACACACAAATATCCTGGTAATCAGCAATGAGAAATGAAACACGGGAAAGCCTTGAACTGGGAGTGAAAACTCACCAGTAGCTATAAAAGCAACTAGAATATACCTTCCTGCTCAACCCCCTCACTCACATGCATCTACATTCGCACCCCCAGATGAAATTATTCTTACAGCTTGCTTGAAAGAGCCTCTGGACTCAGAAGAGTGCAGGACACTCCTCATCGCAGTGTACCTCACTATATACATGGCCCTTTGGTACAGAGAGAAATTGGGACAGACTGGCACAGACGCCTTTGTCTTTGTTGTGAAGATGTTGGGATTATTGGCTGAGCTCAGAGCTGGCAGGAGCCTCCAGCCAGACCAACTCAGCCCTGCCCAGCACAAAATATTTCTTTTGTGGATTACTTAGTATCAGCTAAGCCAGCGGAGAGGAGACACAATAGATCTGTCACAGGCAGCCACTCAAAGGGGGAAAGAGAAGACAGAACCACCTTTTGTTTCCACGAGACAATTATTAGTTTTCTGTGTCAGAATAACAAAGAAAACCCCACCAGATTTTCATCTGTCACTTCAGGGGGGGGGCAAGAGGGAGGGGAAGGGGAATGGCCAACAAAGCGAGATGAATAGAGCTCTTTAGCACAGTGAATAATTGTGCTAGTGCCAAAACGAACTGCTAAGGGCAAGGGGCCAAATACCACCCCTCAAGAACCAAATGGCACTAACAAGAGCTCTTGAGCGCTCATCACAGGTCTTTTAGGGGCATTTTCCACCCCCTTGTATTTTCAGATCAGAGCCACTCCCCACAAAGAGGGATCACAGACAGAGGGTATTGTTCGGTCTATATTGTTCGTCATGGCTCCTTTCCTTATCCCCACTCCAGTCTCCACTCCACTCGGACAAAGGGGATGGGACATTCAGGCCAGCAGCAGTTTGCAAAACTGAAGGAATGGTTAAAGCCCAAGTGGAAGTGTCCCACTTTGTTACTATGAAACGACAATGAATGTCCCTTTGCTTTCAGGTCTCTGCACTCACCCCTGCAGATGGGCTCCTTAATGAACCACTGCCATGTTCTAGATCATAAAGGAGATTTGAAAGAGAGTGGGTGAGAATTTGGGCATGTCTATACTTAAAACACTGCATCAGCGCAGCTGGGCTGCTGTAGTACTTTAATGAAGATGCTCTATGCCAATGGGGAGAACTCTCTCGTCTAATCCACCTCCCTGAGAGGCAGTAGCTATGTTGACATGAGAAGCTTTCCGGACAACATAGCGCTGTCTACATGGAGGGTTTGGTTGGTATAACTACATCATTTCAGGGTATGGATTTTTCACACCCATGAGTGATGTAGTTACACCAATATAGGTCTGCAGTGTAGCCCAGACCTGAGATTTATTAGGGCTGGTCAAAAATGTCAAGTGACTTTTTGTTTGGTTTTTTGGTCCCCAAAAAATTGGAGGGGGAAGGGGGGGGTTTGAAAATTTTTGTACTGTTTAAAATTTTGCAATGCTCAACAAACCAATCAAAACAAATGTTTTGCTTTAAATCAAATGGAATCACAATTACTTATCTTTTGGTTTTAAATGTCCCATGCTGCATTTTCTCCCAAATTTATTCCCATTTTTTTCCTACTAGCCTGAACATTTCCTTTGCTTGGAAATGTTTTGACATGCTCAGATGAAAAGTACCATATATTTGTTATTTAGCACCTTCTGAAACACACAGAAACCAATACATTTTCTGGGTGGGACTGAAAGAAAGGAAAGTCTCCTCTATTACAGAGACCATCCATCCCAATCAGGGAGTCACTGGTACGTCTCTCCAGGTCCGGAGGAACAGAGATGCAATTCTCACCTCGCACGCACAAGACATTTGGTGCCCAGTGCTGTCCTAGGGCAAACAGGAAACCTACCACTCTCAGCAGGTTCCGCCGCTCTTTGAAGGTGGCGCAGCAGCCAAGGATGCCGGTAACCATGACGACAATCCCCGCCACCACCAGAATGTAGGTGGTTGCCATGTATGTGTTAGAGGACAGGAGACTGATGTAGTCGCTCTTCTCAGCCAGAGTCCAGATACCCACCGCCATCACCGCCCCACCTGCCAGCTTAATAGAGAGAGAGGCAAGCAGGTGAGATGCATCTGAGATGAGCACTTCCTCCTTTTCAGGAGTGGTATCTCCTGCTGGGCCACTGGGATCAGATTTCAGCTCACTGACTGAGGGCCTGATCCAAAACCGATTCAAGTCCAGGGAAAGACTCCCACTGATTTCAATGGGATTTGGATCAGGCCTTAAATGAAGCCGATTTTTTCTCTCTCCCTAGTCTCTCAAGGGCTCTGGGAGGTTCCAGGGAGTCAAGACACTGTATTCCTGCTGGGAGGGGAGACCACAGGCTGGGGGTTTGCCTACGCCAGGCTGGGAACTTTGTAACTGGAGTTCCAGGCTCTTGGCTCTCACGATTGCTTGAGTGCTGCCTAGATGCAGGGAACAGAGAAGAGGAGAGGGAGCGGATGCTTTGCTTAGCACCCTTGCTGGCTGATCCAGGAGTGATACGGACTGCTTCAAAACAAAAGGTGTGTCTACCTCCCTCAAAGACAGAACTACTGTGGGGCAAGGCTGTAAAGGTGGGAATCCTAGTTAGCTAAACTCCAGTGAGAATGAACATTAGCGCAGGAACATCCCTGCAGTCGGGGCACATTGGGTAAGTCAACTTCTCTCCATTAGACTCCTCTTCCTCTTTACAGGCCTTGTGTTCCCTAGAACACCTGGTTCCCAATTCACTGAGGCAGTTCATAATTCATTCCTCTGGACCCTCGCCAATCATTTCTTTCAGCCCACAAATGTCCATGGCTGACAACAGGCTGATCCCTTGGCCAGCAACTAACTGGAGGTAAAAACTCTAGTGTAGACATAACCACACCCACTACCCCATTAATCCCAGCCATTTTCATTCCACTGCCAGCCCATGCTATGCTGCTGGGCAGAACAAGAGAGGAACTGAATGATGTCCTTTGTCAAGGGGTTGCCCTTGAGTATCTGATGCCTTAAGAATTGTGCCCTGGGCCACGCTCCCCTGAAGTGGGCAAAACAGCACTTTTTCAGGCCGCCTACTGCTATCGACACCTGATTATTTCAGGCCCACTCCTGGTAAGACAGGTTACAGTCCTTCCCCGCAATGTTGGAAGCATGGGTCTAGTTAGATACCTGGGGTGAAATCTTGGACTCCTTGAAGTCAAGCAGTGTTTTTGCCATTGCCCTCAATGGCGCCAGGATTTCACCCCTGCTATCCATCCCACCACCCTGGCCACTGGAACAACAGATGGAGCCCACGACGAGGGGTGTGGTGAGGGAGCTGGCACTTTACCCAGAAGAAGAAGTTAAAGATGAAGAGCAGGTATTTGAGGCAGATAGTGCCACATGTCTCCTTCTTCTCCGTGTACTCACGCATCTTTCCGGCTCAGTGGGTCTCTGAAAGAAAAAAAGCCAGTTAATTTTCTTGTCTCCCACCAGGACGGCATCATGGCTCTCCTCTTGCGAACAGCAACCACTCCTCAAGGTCTGTGCTGAGGTGCCCAACCGAGGAAGCCCAGCATGGTGACTTGAGACTTCAGAAAGCTGTAAAATGAAAACTCCTGCCTCCTCATTGTCATTCTATCATGCCTGACAGAATCAGAGAGGGGCTGTGTAATCATCTCATCTTGTTGTTGTGTTATCCCCCATCCACTCCTCCTGCTATCTCTTAGGCATACTTCTTATGGCTCATCTGCAGTTGGGCTCTACTGTCTTTGGGCTAGGGACCAGCGCCTTGCACAATGGGACCCTAATCCTGACTGGGGCACTGTATTGCCTACTGTAATAGCCATCCCAAACATCACAGCAAGAAAACGGACACATGCTCCCCCCCTTCTCATTTTTCCCCCCTATTTGAACAAAGGAAATGTGGATCCCAGAGCGAACAGGAATAACTCCATGAGAATGCAGGGAATGGAGAGGAGTTTTGTGGACACAAAGGAGTAAGTGCGATACAAGTGTGATTCACCCTCAGGATAAAAATCCTCCCATCCTAGACAGTCCCTAGACAGATGACTCATTCCCATCCCTGGAATTCTTCCTTACATTCAACAACCACCTCCAGCAGGAACTCTTGTACCAATCACTTCCCCTTCTGCCTGAGCTTAAATCCTTTACGTCAACACTTCTCTTTAGGGATTATCAGGCTGGAGCAGACCCCTGGTTCATTCAGTCCAGTATCCTGTCTCCAACCATGGGCAGCAGCAGCTGTTTCAAAAGAAGGAGCAAGAAATCCTGCAGTTCACAACTGTGGGATATCTGTCCCCTAGAAAAGCTCCCGCCTAACCTCCATAATTTAATAGAGGTTGCCTTAAACCCTTAAGCAGGGAAGTTTATATCCCTTCCAAACTCCTGCCTATTTTTAATTCTTACTGTTATAACTCTGGACTTGTTAGCCAAACAAATATCCAATCCTTTCTTGGAATCCTGCGAAGCATCTGGCCCAAGAGATATCCTGTTGCAATAGGCTCCAATGACTAATTGTTACGGCTGCGAGTCTGTCACGGATTCTGTGTCTTTCCGAGACCTCCATGACTTCTGCAGTGGCTGACCTGGGGAGGCCACTTACGCATCTCGGGGCAGTCTTGGGCCAGCCACACCAGCTGCTGATGGAACAGTCTTGGGCCACCATGTCTCCCCCACAACACCCAAACGGCAGCAGAAGTTTGGGTGTGGGACAGGGTTGGGGCACGGGAAAGGGTGAGGGCTCCAGCCAGCGCTTACCTTGGGGGACTGCTTGGAAGCAACATGTCCCTCAGCTCCTTCGTGGATGGAGTGGGGGTTCTGTGCGCTGCCTCCACCCACAACCACGGCCAATGAGTGCTGCAGAGCTGGTGCTCAGGGAAGGGGCAGCACACAGAGCCCCCGACTGCCCCTGCACCTAGGAGCCGAGGGACACATCCCCACTTCCATGGAGCCGTGCAGAGCCAAGTAGGGATCCTGCCAACCCGCAGCCCCTAGAGCATCTGTGGTACCCCTGGGACACCCAACCCCCCGAGAGCACCCAAGATTTAGTCAGGGACATAGTACAAGTCATGGACAGGTCACGGGCCATTATTAATTATTATTATTTTTACTGCCAGTGACCTGTTCATGACTATTAAAAATACCCATGACTAAAACGTAGACTTACTAATTGTATGTTATCCCTTTCCAACTCTGGGCCAGCTTACTTCTCCTATAGATGATGAAGGCCCTAACCCCTTTCAGCCAGCCAGCTCTGGCTCCCAAAGTCAATTGTAACAAGTACTTGGAGGGAGAAGCACATGCAGATTGGTTTCATACGATCTGCTGGTCACTGCACACTCCCAAGTGATGCAGTTATATTGACCTAACCCCTGGTGTAGACAGCACGGTGTTGACAGGAGGGTTTCTCCTGCTTCTTGCGACGGTGGATTCATTATGCTGCTGGAAGAAGCTCTCCTATCAGCGTAGTCCTGTGTTCACTAAAGTACTATAGAGGTGCAGCTATCGCACCATACATGTAGACAAGTCCTCAGGAAAGGCAGGCCAGCCCACTGCAGGGAGAAGTTTCCCTTTGCTTTTCTCTGGTCAGCAAACACCTAGGATAGGCCGGTGGCTTTAGGAGATGGAAAATCAGACCCACAGGAATGCAGCAATGGGAATGCACTCACCCTCAAAGCTGATCTGCTCCAGCCTGTCCTGACTTCACTAGAAAACATTTTCCTCTAGAAGAGGATGTGACACCATAGGTGGCACGAGAAAGTCACTTCATATGGGAGGGGAGTGGCTCTGAGAGGAATGTATTTATCAGGGAGAATAACCACCAGGCTCTTTTCTCCTGGCCTCTGGCCAACTCCACTGTCACCAAGGCCCTGTCTACACTGGCAAGTTTCTGCGCAGTAAAGCTCAAAAACTGAGCACAGTAACTCCTGAGGTGTACACACTGCCAAGCCTCTTAGTGCGCAGAAACTGCATAGTTGTAGCGCTGTAACAAAAAACTCTACTTCATCCAGAGGTGTGCAGCTTTCTGTGCTGGGGCTACAGCGCTGCGTTTGGCCTCCAAGAGGTGTCCCACAATGCCTGTTCTCACCTCTCAGGCCATCGGTTCGAACTCTACTGCCCTGCCCTCAGGTGACCAACTGCCAGCCCCACCCTGTAAATCTCTTTAGAGTTTTGAAAGTCCCCTTCCTGTTTGCTCAGTGATGTGTGCAGTGGTCTCACCGGATCTTTCCGGGTGGCCATGCCTGCTCCATGCAGCAGGCAATCCCCCGCTTGCAGCAATGCCAAGCTGCTGGACATTTGGGGAGAGGAGGCTGTCCAGCCCCAGCTGCACTCCAGCCGTAGGAACTCTGATACGTACAGACAGATTTCACGATGCATGACAGAAAGGGGCCACAACCGGGACACACTGCAGTGCAGGGTCAAAGCGAAGGAGCAGCGCAACGCCTACCACAAGGCACAGGAGGCAAACCACTGCTCTGGTGCTGCACCCACAAGCTGCCAGTTCTACAAAGAGCTGGATGCGATATTCGGTGGTGACCCCACCTCCACTGCGAAGGGCACTGTGGATACTTTGGTGGCTCGCATGGCAGTCAAGAGTGGACCAAGCCAGAAAGAAGAAAATCTTGGACGAGGATGTGGAGGCCCCCCCGGCCCAATCCAGAGGCAGAGGATGACTCAGAGGTCAGAGATGCATGCAGCCAGGAGCTCTTCTCTACCCCAGAGGAGGCTAGACAGTCTGTCTCCTCCGGCTGTTGTTTTTTAATAAAAGAATTGTGTTAGTTTGAAAGCAATCTTTATTCTACCAATTAAAAGCAAAGAGCGCCCTGCAAAGCAACAGACAATTATGTTAAACCCGCATATTAAATCACCTGCACCAATCACCTTCTAGCATTACAAGCACTGCACTCCCGAGTGTAGCAACAAATATTAGTGGCTTTCAGCTTCAAATTGCTGCCTCAAGGCATCCCTGATCCTTATGACCCCACCCTGCACCCCTCTAATAGCCCTGGCCTCTGGCTGTTCAAACTCAGCCTCCAGGTGCTGAGCCCCAGCAGTTCAGCCGTGAGTGAAGCTTTCACCCTTCCCTTCACATATATTATGGAGCGTACAGCATGCGGCTATAAGCATAGGAATATTGTCATCTGCCAGGTCAAGCTTCCCATAGAGGCAGCCGCAGCAGGTTTTAAACCTCCAAAAGCACACTCAACAATCATTCTGCACTTGCTCAGCCTGTTGTTGAACTGCTCTTTGCTGCTGTCAAGTTGCTCCATGTATGGCTTCATAGGTCACGGCATTAAGGGATAGGCGGGATCTCCCAGGATCACAATGGGCATTTTGACTTCCCCTACAGTGATCTTCTGGTCCGAGAACAAAGCCCCTGCTTGCAGCTTCCTGAACGGGCCAGTGTTCTGAAAGAGGCATGCATCATGCACCATTCCAGATCAACTTGTGTTAATGGCTGTGAAATGCCCTTGAAGACCCACAAGCACCCGGAATATCAGGGTTGGAAGGGACCTCAAGAGGTCAGTTAGTCCAACCCCCTGCTCAAAGCAGAACCAATCCCCAACTAAAACATCCAACAGATTTTTGCCCCAGATCCTTAAATGGCCCCCTCAAGGATTGAACTCACAAGCCTGGGTTTATAGGCCAATGCTCAAACCACTGAGCTATCCCTCCCCCTTGTGATTAATGTACTTGGTGGCTAGGTGGTCTGGTGCCAGAACTGGAATATGCGTGCCCTCTATTACCCCTCCACAGTTAGGGAAGCCCATTTGTGCAAAGCCAGCCACAATGTCACGCATATTGCCCAGAGTCAGTCTTTCAGAGCAGGATGCAATTAAATGGCCCTGCAGACTTCTGTCAACATGACTCCAATAGCAGACTTTCCCACTCCAAACTGATTAACGACCAATGGGTAGCAGTCTGGAGAAGTCAGCTTCCACAGTGCAATCGACATACACGTCTCCAACGGCACGGCAGCTCTCATTCTCATGTCCGTGTGCCAAAAGGCTGGGGAGAGCTAATCACAGTCCCATCAACGTGGCTTTCTTCATGCAAAAGTTCTGCAGCCACTGCTCATCATCCCAGATGTGCATCGTGATGTGATCCGATCCCACCACTAAGTGCTTGTTTCCTGAGCCCTAAAGCAGTGTTCCGCTGTGGTCAGCACCTCCATGAATGCCACAAGCCATCTTGTGTCGTAGCTACTACGCGTGACGAGATCAATGTCACACTCCTCTTGCCTTTGTAGTTTAAGGAATAACTCTACTGCCACTTGTGACGTGTTGGTCAGAGCAAGCAGCATACTGGTCAGCAGTTTGGGGTCCATTCCTACAGTCCGAAGAGGCAGCACACGCAATACACAAACCATTGAAAGATGGCACCAAATGCGGATGTAAGCACAGGGACTGCTGGGATATGAAGCAATGCATCACGGGGCACTGAGTCAGGACCCAGGATGCCCTGCACCCCTCTCTGCCTTCCCACAGTTCTTAGTGGCAGAAGAGATGCTCTGTGGGATAGCTGCCCAGAGTGCACCACTCTGAATACTGCTGCAAGTGTGAACATGCTATTGCCAGGCAACTGACAGTGTGAGCACACAACAGCGGTCGGTTTCCCATCAGTGCTCTCTGAGTGGTGCTGGAACTCTGCCAGCATAGACATGCCCTTAGAGAAGATTAATTACCACATGGCGGAGTGAAAGCATGGGGGAGCGAATGGTAGTGCCGTCATCCACTCTCAATAGACTTGTAATATCAGAGGGCTCTTTTTCCCTCCTTTTAAACAATGTTCCTATGAAATTCAGGTTCCTGGAAGATGACAGATTTAAAGTCCCAAAATCTTTGTTCAGCCACAGAACACTTAGCAGCCAGCAGGGCTAGTTTCTAAACACTGTAGTATCTGTGTGCCTCAGCCTACACCAGCCTAGACAATCGCTAAGTAATCCAGTCTCTTGGGCTCATGCTGTCCTTGGCCTATTGCCCAAGACTGCCCATGGAGTGCAACCTGTGATGTGAACCCTACTAAGATCAACAAACTCATGTCACTGGAAATTGTAACAGTTGCTGCCAAGCTGTGTAGGATTTGACCTAGCAACCTAGAGGAGAAAGGTCTATACTAAACCCTTGTAATCCCCTGAGCCATCCAGCACCCAACTCTGGAGCCCACTCCTAACCTCATAGGATCTCAGGGTACAAACTCACCCCCACTCCCTGTCAACATTTTCTTTCCTCCACAAAGAACCACACTATGCAGTCACCTGGCACTGCATCAGCTTTAGTTAGAAAGAGCAACCACGGTAGGTTAGTGCATTGGTCTCTCACATACAGCAACCTGGATGCAAGCGTACGTTAATTCAGTGAGGGAAGTATGTCTTCCTTCTTAGTATATATTTATTCACATCGTGAATCCACCCAACAGTTGGACATGAGGCAACACAAGAGGCTATTTTTCCCCACAAGAGGAGATCCAAATCAAAGACAGGAGGAGGAGAAGCAGGCTAGGTTTGAGGTTTAATAACACAACCCAGAGGCAGTAGGGAGAGAAACTAGAAATAATAGAGTAAGAGATGAAGAGGAGTCAAAGTTGTTGTGTGTTGCGGGGTGGGGGGAGGGAAGACTGGGGAATGGACAGTCAACTTAAGCTCTAATCAGCCCTGGGTGAGACTGAGTCACTACATATCCCCTACACCAAAACCCCTATGTAACAGGGTGCTGTCCATGAGATCCTGAGCCAGGCCCCTGTTAGCCCAGCTCCAATTAAGAGGTATTAATTGGGGTTGGCTGCGTATGGCACCCCTAACTGGTTGAGGAAACACTCTGTGGGCCTTATTAGCCAGGGGGCTATATAAAGCTGGCTAGAAAGAAGCTGGGGAGAGAGAAAAGGGAGGAGCCAAAGGCTGTGTATCCCTGCTGGCTGTCCCCCAAGGTGCTGGGTTGAGCAGACTGTACACTGAAGGTGGTGGGAACTGACACTGCAAATAAAAGGGCTTACATCACACTCTCACGTGGTCTCTGGCTAATTTGTGGCATGGACAAGCGAAGGGCTCCATTACACTCTTGCACTGCTCAAGGCCTCCTGGGAATTTCCCTCTCTGACACACACGTTTCTATCAAGCCTCAGGTAAAGACTTTTCAGAGGATCTTGCAGAACTAAGCTCAGCTGTTCTGACAAGAGGACCAGTGAAAGCACACAAGAGGTCCTCCTCTGGGTTTGTTTTCAAAAAACAGGCAGAGAACAGCTGCAGGTTTATGAAGCACAATTCATGGAAGGGTGATCGCCAGTGAATCACAGAGCAGTCATTGCTGTCTTTCGTTTGATCTATGCCTCCTAGCCAGTACAGGCTGCTCCTTCATGCTTGGTGACTAGCCAAGGAAACTATTCACGGAAACACATGGTTGTTCCTGGGCCCTCCCTCTTGTGGGTAATGCATTTTCTAATCCTTGTATCACACAGAGTAGACAGCCTCTCACAGAGATCTAATTCCAGGCTGCCCTGTAGGGAGCAACACCCTTCTTCAGGGAAACGGACAAAGGAAAGACACATTTGAATCGAACCCCTGGCCAAACAGCTAAGAAGTTGATCCTGAGTGGTGGTGAGCATCCATGTCTTCCATGATGTTTAAGCACATCATCGCGGGAAAGCCCTGGCGCGATGTGGAGTATTAAAATGATCCTTTGGGGCCTAGTTTTCAATAGAGCTTGGCACGCTGGGTGCTGAGCTCCTCCGTAAGGCCTGGTCTACACTTGCAAGTTAGAGCACATTAAATCAGCCCCAGGCACCATAATTCCTAAGGTGTCCACATTGGCAAGAAATTTAGAGCGCCTGGACTCTGCAGCTGGAGCGCTCCTGCTAATCCTCCTCCACAAGAAGCATAGAGCTTGCTGCGAGGAGGATGTGTTGCAGTGTTGCACTGTGATTGGCCTCTAATTCCCCGGAAGCCAAGTGTCCACTCTGGTCATTGTTTTGAACTGACTGCAGGCATGCGGATATCCCCTTTCAAAGCTCTGTTTCTGACAGCTCCGGGACACAAAGCAAACCATGACTGTGGAATGCTCCTGCTACAGAGGCAGGATTGGGGGCTGACGTGGAGTTTCCCCCTGCCGCTGTCTGAACTTACAAGATAGCACGCTGACGCACTCTGCCCTCCAAAACACCGTCTCTCCCCTTCCCCCCGCCATACACACAACACACTCCCTGTCACACTTCCCACCCCCTCATCTGAAAAGCAGCAGGCAATCTAGTAGGATGCCCATGGAACAATGGGATTGGGAAACCTGCATCATGTGACGCTGTGCCTGCCCCATGAGGCATTGCAAACCCTTTCCAAAGCAGGCCGCAGCCAGCTGCACACTGGGATAGCTATCACAATGCACTGCTCTCTGTGGCGTTGCAAGAGCTGCTAATGTGGACGTGCTCCACAATCAGAAGGAGCACAGTGTGAACACAGAGCAATACTTTCCCTGCCGCTATCTCCGAGGGCTGCTTTACTTCCCGGTGCTCTACATCTGTGAGGACAGATGTAGCCTAAGTAACACAGTGGGAGAGGAGCTCTTTTGAAAATAACCCCAACTGTGGCACTTGAAAATCTAGCCCTAAACATGGTACTGTAGCATCCATTATCCTGTGCTGAGGATCCTGCATCTCAAGGTCTGGTTGTGGGGTCCCATATCAGCCCACTGGATTTTGTTAGCTAATCTATGCATGTGCACAAGCCAAGGCTATGAAAGTACATGCACTCACATTCCAATAGGCTATAGGCACTTGTTTAGTCACATACACAAAGTAGCTCAATGCATTTGCCTCTGCTTGCCCAGTAACAGGAGTCAATTAGACAGCAAAGAAAGCAAGCAGATCCTGAAGACTCTTCTGCATAACCTGCCCTGAAGCTATGTCTAGTGGACGGGGAGGTAAGGCATTGTTTCTTAATCCAAGTAAATTAAATAACTCCCAGGCCATAAAAGGCAATGAATAGCAAAGAGTGGGAGATCAGTATCAGGGTGTGCCCAATTATGTGTCTTTATTTTCTCCCCAGTTTATACAAGTCAGACAGAAAATAGAGTATGTAGCTGTTCAACCTTTTGGTGGCACCCCTGGCCATAGCAGCTAAGTGCTGGACAGATGCAGTACAGCTGTACTGTAATGTCCATAGTGGAATTCATAGCCCATCTTCGCCCTCATACATAATGCACAAGAAAGCCTCACCTGAGGACTAGGCACCCTTAAGTTCTAGTTCTGGTTTTGCCAACCACTTGCTGCGCTTGGATAAGATCTAATTTTCAGAGAGGCTGAAGGGCAATTACAGGTGCTGGGCACTTCTGAAAATCCAGCCCTTAACCTCTAGTGGGATTTTTATCTGGCACACAGAGTCCCTGATCTACTAGCTAGGATTTATTTTTAAAAATGCAACCTGCTGCTTATCACCTCTGCCCTCGGGTGCCTTATGGCACTGAAAACAGCTATGGAGCATTAAATACAGCCTCCCCGCCAGCTGCATTGTACGGGCTGTTTGTGACGTGCTCAGTGCTATTCTCTGCCTAACGCAGCTGTCCAAGGGGGAACAAGCATTGCTACCACTGACCTCTCAGAGCGAGTAAAAGTTGGAGCACAGATGAGATCTCTCAGTTCTCCACGGGGACGTCTCTCTTTCTCCTGCTCGTCTTCAATGGGGTACAGGAAAGAGGACAACTGAAAAAGGAGAAAGACAGCTCTCAGCCAAAAATTATTCCCTTTCCCTATATTAAAGCTAACAGCACGTGTCTCTATCAAACCTTCATTCTGTAACATCAGAGCATCTGCTCACGAAGCACGCTACACGTGTGTGTGTGTTGGGAGGAGGAAAAGAGGGAGGCCCCCGCTGCAGCTCTGGGAGACATGATGGCAGCCCTCTAGGGCCGGAAGCTGCCAGAAAGGGGAGCCAGTCATCGGGTTTATAGTCACATGTCTGTAATCTCATGTAAATCCACCCATTGCTTCTGTGAAAGCTGCCTAAACCACAGTACAGGTGCACTCTGGCAACACAGAGGAGCCTAAAAAAAGGTGGAAGTGGCTCCCTGAGAAAGCCCATGGAGAATATGCCCAACGCAGGAAGACACCCCAGCCAGCGTAGAGCTGGCATAAGGACTCCAAGCTAGCTCTGCTCCCAGCCCCTGGCATAGGGGGCATATCAGGATTGGGCCAGGAGTATAGAGTGGGTGCAAATGGGCAAGCAGGGATGGAAATGGGGCACAAGGACAGAGGACACAGCTCTACAATTATTCACCAATTGCCAGAGCTCAGAAGGATCTCCGGAAAGCAACACAGATAGGACAGTTCTGAGTCTGACCCCCGGAGCCAGGCAGGGTCCCCAGCTGCTCCAAAACATACAGAGCACAATGGTGGTTTAAAGTCTCCTTTTCCCAGCCCCCAGCTCTGTCCCAAGCACAGGAGTTGGGGGAACCAAAAACTGGGGCCTATGTGCCAAGCCAGTCCCAGCACTAGTTATCAGCGAGTGATCTTATGAACAGGCTAACGACAGCCCCGTGGAACTGCTGATCCAGGGCTGGCTCCCCTGCCTGTCTAGATTTTTATATCATGCTCAGCACCACAGCGTCTCCCGCAGCTGAAAAGGCCTCTCACGCCAGATATAAGCCCAAGCTGTACTGCCTGGACATAGCACATCATTGTGATTTGTCTGCCACTGCCTCAGGCCTCTTCCCCCAATTGTGAACTAACCGGCCCTCCTACAGAATGGGTTAAAAACAAACCTACAGAAAGGATCTCACTCTCCATTACATATTACAGGCTTTTGAGAATAATTCTATAGACCTCTCCTGGAGCCTTCGCTATGAAACCCTACAGGACTTTCACTGTGAAGTCAAATGGGCAGCCAGCTTCAACCTTCTTTCTTGGAAGAGGAGGAAATGAGGAGTTTAGACAACTTGCAGGGCTCTCTCTGAAGCACAGACATGTGGGGACTTGAAGTTGCCATGGGCTGCATCTTTACAGAAAGACTAAGAATGGCTACAACTAATTACAGCCCATATCAGGTGCAGCCCCGAGGCTCTCGATAAGCAGTGTTTGGCAAGGCTTGGGAATC
This sequence comes from Dermatemys mawii, assembly GCA_007922305.1. Lineage (NCBI taxonomy): Eukaryota > Metazoa > Chordata > Testudines > Dermatemydidae > Dermatemys > Dermatemys mawii. Next base: position 2,571,521 of record ML677332.1, on the reverse strand, counting down.
CTTCCTCACAAACCGCAGGACGTGAAAGGCGAGAAGGCGGCAGGAATTCACTTCAAGTCACTGATTTACATTGCAGACCAGGACCCCACCATGCTAGATGCCGTACAAAACACAGAATAAAAAAAGATTCCCATCCTCAGTCTCTCTCTCTCTCAAAAGCTAATATTAATGTATCCTCTCAGTGAGAATGCTAGTTTCTTCCCTACCCCCCACACCCATGCCCTGCCTTGCCCTTTAGCTGCTTGTGGAGTTTCAGCTGGGGAACTGGAATTCCTACTTGTAAGCAGTTTGCACACATCCCCCTCAAACAAAAATACTGCCCAGGGTTAAAGGAGAGCAGAAGTGTAGTGTTAAGGGCTGGGCTGACTTGTTTCTACTCCCACTGCTTCTCTTCCCCACCCCAGAATAGAACACCCTTTTCTTCTGTTATCTTTAAAGTCACACTCCCAGCTGCAGAAAAACAGGAAACTAAGTGAGTCTGAGGGCTTGGCTACACTGGCACTTTATAGCACTCTAGCTTGCTGTGCTGGGGGGCGGGGGGGATTTTGCACCAAGTCTGAGTGCTTTAAAGCACTAGTGTGGACAAGCTCTGAGCGCTGGGAGCCGTGCTCCAAGTGTTCGAAGCTAATCCTCTCGTGGGAGATGGATTACCAGGAGCACTGGGAGAACTCTCTCCCAGCACTCGCGCGTGGCCACACTCGCACGTCAAAGCATTCCCGCAGCAGCACTTTGAAATGTCAAGTGTAGCCAAGCCCGGAGAGGTTCCTCAAAGCGCTGGGCAATGCACAAACACTGAGGATTCCACAGGCAGGAGTTTTTCTCTCTCCTGAAATCTCTACCCTCTGCTGGCAATGCTGCTTGGTGGGGGAGGGGAGAGGGAGTGTGAAGATGGGGCTTTGGCAGTGATTTCTCCCCTGCAAAAGGTGGTGTGATCCAGCAGTTTGAGCACAGGATCAGGGACCCCCAGCCATTCTACTCCTGGCTGTGACATTCGCTCAGGGAGTCTGCACACAAGAGAATGAAGGGCCACCCACCTAACTAATGGAGCTGCACGCGTGTGGCTCCACTAATTAGGTGTCTGGCCCCTGGAGAAGAAGCACATATAAGGTGAGGTGGTGGTCTGGGGGGGAATAGGGAGTAGGTGGGAGGTGGCAGTGGGGTGAGAAGAGGGAGTGTGGCGGGGAGGGGAATTTGGGACATGCAGAGCTGTGGCGGCCAGAGGAAAAGAGGCGACTTTCCCCAGCTCCAGCTGCCGGGGAGAGACTCCCCTGCTTCCCAGCCTCAGCTCTGGCTGCCGCGGCAGGATGTATTCCTGGAGGTTTCATCACGACGTAACCTTTAGTTAAAGATTCATCTTTAATATGTGAAGACTCCAGGGCACTCCTGGAAGGTTGGCAACCCTAAGCCAAAGGGCCACAGGCCACAGCTCCCAGAACCTGATCCTCTGGAAAGCAACTGGTCACTTAAAACAGATTCCAAAACAGCTGAAGGTGGTACACGGTGCAAAATACAGGGCTGCAGACAGGCGCGCCAGGCATGGATTAATGAAAGCTCTTCTGTGCAAACCTCATCATTGTATTGGAAACAAAGCTCCTTTCATCCTGAAGGATCCCAGAGCACTTTACTATTTATACACAGGAACCACTTCACCAACCGCTGAGCTGAAAAGAGGGATGATAAAAGGCTTTTCCCTCTGCACTAGAAGTGCAGAGCTCAGCTGCTGTGTTTGCAAAGAGCTCCTTGTGATCTGGACCCCAGGAACAGTGGAGGAGTTCGGTCAGTCTCAGTTAACAGACAAGACAAGCCTGCTGTGACTACACTACCTTTTCCCCTCTAAAGTTCCCCGTTGTTACTACTGCAGGGGTGACCTAGACAGGAAACACTCAGGTAGTCCAAATTCTGGTGCAGGGGTGGCCAACCTGTGGCTCCGGAGCCACATGCAGCTCTTCAGAAGTTATTATGCTGCTCCTTGTATAGGCAACAACTCCAGGGCTGGAGCTACAGGCGCCAACTTTCCCATGTGCTGGGGATGCTCCCTGCTGAACCCCTGGCTCTGCCACTAGTCCTTCCTCCACTCCGCCCCTTCCCCTGAGCCTGCTGTGACCTCACTCCTCCCTAGAGCCTGCTACATGCCACAGCTGATCAGGAGGTGCGGGGAGGGCGAGGGAGGCGCTGATCAGTGGGGCTGTCGGTGGGTGGGAGAAGAAGCTGTGCAATCACAGCTGCGCTTGAGCCGTAGGAATTGAGATACCTATGGGCACATTTCTCGAGGCTTGTGTGAAAAGGCCTATGATCAGGACACGCTGCAATGCAGAGCGAAGATAGAGGAGCTGAGGCAGATATACTATAAGGAGAAGGAGGCAAACCATCCCTCTGGTGCTGCGCCTAAGTTTTGCCAGTTCCATAAGGAGCTGGACACTATCTTTGGTGATGATCCCACCTCCACCGCCAAGAGCCCCATGGATAGTTCGGTGGGCCTGGAGGTGGCGGAAAGAGAACCTAACCTGGAGAATGAAGTTATTGATGAAGAGGTGGAGTTAGAGGAGGATGTGGAGCTCCCGGCAGGGCCGCCTGGTGAGGCAGGCAGCCAGGAACTGTTCTCCACTCCAGAAGGGTCTAGCCAGTCTCAGCAGTTGCTTTCTGGCGAGCAAGAAGCAGGCGAGGAGACACCCAGTAAGTGGCTGTGGTTTGTGTAGAGTGGAGGCGGGTTCAGGGTTTAGAAATGTGGGAGGGTGGGTGTGTTTCTGGGAGCTGGACATTTCCCTGTGCAGCGATCGGTACAGCAGAACAGGGTGTTGATGTGTGCAGAGCGCTCACGGGAATCCTACAGAGAGATCTCCAGGAAACTTTCCTGGAGACACTCAGCAACCCTCTGCCAAAGGTTCTGTGGCAGAGCAACTTCGTTCCTTTCCCCATTGTAGGAAACTTCCCCACACCATTCGGCAATCACCTGTTCAGGGACCAAAGCGGCACACAGGCGAGCAGCATAGGGAGCAAGGCAGAAGGCACAAGCATGGAGTGGATGTGCCTTCATTTCCCCACTTACCCTTAGCAGTGAGAGATCTGCTAGAATGATCTCGCCTGTGGGAAAGTGTGGGGAATTTTAGAATTTCTTCCCTAGTCAGCTGCACCACAACCCTTGCAGAGTGTGCACTCTTTTCCCAGGTGCAGCGTCGCTCTTCCCCACCCCCGCCAACACTCACCATGCTTTGGGCGTTTGCAGAGGTGTGTGCCTCCCAAGGGTCAACAAAAAGGTGATTGTTATGTTGCAAAAGGTGCATTTAACTGAAATATTTCAATGCTGTGTGCGAGTTTAACAATCCCACTTCCGTGCATTGTCCCTTGTGCTTCGGCAGATGTGGCTATCAGGAACAACCCACGCACCACTGCCAAGCGTCTGCCAGATCAGAAAGTGCCTAAGACGTGGCAAATACGACTTGTTCTGAGAGGTACGGCAGTGCTCCAATGCAGAGAAAAGGGAACGCAAGGAGTGCTGGGAAGCCGAATGGCAGGACAGAAGAGAATCAGAAGTTTCTTAAGGATGCTACTGAGCGGATGATTAAAGTAATGGAGCAGCAAATAATTCGGCAGACTGAGCAGATTGGTGCCCGCCCTCCTCTGCAACAGTGTCTTTTCCATGCCACACACACACACACCCCAACTCCGCCCGCACAGTCCTTTCCACTGTCCAGGACTTCTCGGTTTCCCCTTCACTCTACCCCCTTGGACAACTTTCACAGTGATGGCTGGACCGACACACAGCTGTGAAAGTCTGCCCTTCCCTGGTTCCTCCTTTGCCAGCAGTCACCTGTGTGTTTGTGTGTGCTGGTCCTTGTGCAACAAAAGCAAAGTTCTTGCAGGGTAACATCTTTATTTGTTCTCTACAAATTGAGATAGCAGGCACTACCAGTACATACACAGGCAGTATAATCATTTGCTTACTGGAATATAAGGCCCCAAATGTCACCAGTGCTTCCTAGGAAAACTACATGCAATGTAACATACCCCTCACAGTGATATACATTACTTGTTCTCATTTTCAAAGTGTTGCCTCAAAGCCTCCCTGATTCAAACTGCCCCCTTCTGGGCCTCTCAGATAGCCCTGGTATCTGGCAGCTCAAAATCAGCAGCCAACAGGTCTACCTCAGCACTCCACCTGTAGCCCATAGGATTATTTTGCTAGCTATTATATCTTATTAATCCAGCCAGCAGTATCAATTAATAGGTTTCTTTTTCTGAAATTAATCTTTTATTCTTATATTTTATCAGTATTAATTCCTTGGAATTTAAGATGTGTGGAGGCATGTGTTTCTGAATAATAAGTCTGCATTTCAGCAAAAAAGCCTACCAGCCTGTAAAAATCCAGTAAGATCTGCTATACAGCAAAAAATATAATCAGTTATAAATATGTCTGTATAAAAGGTAGCAACCTTTGGCTCAGATTAAGAACGGTCCCTGAACTTTGAGGAACCAAAGGAAGGAACTATCCACATCACATCATAGGTTTACCCAGCGTCTACGAGATGCGATCAGTGGCAAGCCATAACACACCCCTGAGCAAACCTTCCACCCTTAGCTTCGCAGAGGTTATGCCACGTATAACATGCGGCTATGACCATGGGAATATTATCCTTATTAAGGTCTAACCTGCCATAAAGGCATTGCCAGCATGCCTTTAATGTGCCAAAGGCACATTTCACTTTCATCCAGCACCTACTCAACCACCTTCTTACCGCTGTCCAGGTGTCCCATGTAACGTTTCATGAGCCACAGATGTAAGGGGCATACCACATCTCCCCGGATCACTATGGGCATTTCAACATTCCCTCCCCCCCCCGTAATCTTCTGGTTTGGAAAGCAAGTCTCCACTTGCAGCTTTCTGCACAGGCCAGTGTTCCTGAAGACGCACGCGTCTTGCACCTTCCCAGACCACACTTAACTGATATCAGTGAAATGCCCACGGTGATCCACAAGCGCCTGCAATACAATGGAGAAGTACTCCTTCCTATTCATGTACTCAGTTGCAAGGTGGTCTGGTGGCAAAATCGGAATGTTTGTGCTATCTATCGCCTCTCCACAGTTGGGGAAACCCATTTATGCAAACCCATTCATGCACGTTTCCCAGAGTCACAGTCCTTTGTTTCAAGATGTGATGTATTGCCCTGCACGCTTGCATAAACACAGCCCCAGTGCTTGACTTCCCCATCCCAAATTGGTTCGCAACCGACCAGTAGCAGTCTGGAATCACAGTTGAATGAGCCTCTGATGGTGTGGCTGATTCACTTGCACATCTACCAATGTGATATATGCCATCATGTGACAGCAATGCCCCTCTGCTATGTACATTGGCCAAACTGCACAGTCTCTACACAGAAGAATAAATGGACACAAATCTGACATCAGGAACCATAACATTCAAAAACCAGTAGGAGAACACTTCAACCTCCTAGGTCACTCAGTAACCGACTTGAAGGTGTCAATTTTAAAACAGAAAAACTTCCAAAACAGACTCCAACAAGAAGCTGACGAACTGGAATTAATTTACAAACTGGACACTGTCAACCAAGGGTTAAATAGAGACTGTGAATGGCTTAGTCATTACACTAATTGAATCTATTTCCCTAGTCAAGTTTCCTTACAACACCTTCCTGTCAACTGTCAGACACTGATCCACTTGATTATCACTCAAAAGGTGTTTTGTTTTTTTTCTCCTGCTGGTAATGGCTCATCCAAATTAAACAGCCTCTTAGAACTGGTATGGTAATTTCCAATTTTTTATGCTTTCCGTGTGTATAAATGCATCTTTCTTCTGCGTGTTCCATTCTATGCATCCAATGAAGTGAGCTACAGCCCACAAAAGCTTATGCTGAAATAAACTGGTTAGTCCCTAAGGTGCCACAAGTATTCCTGATTTTGTTTATGGACACAGACTAACACGGCTGCTAATCTAATCTTAAACCTATCTGGATAGACTTGCAGGTGCCCAACATTTCTCTGGTTTCCATTTCTCTGAGGGCTCTGTTTTTGAAGCCTGAGTATCTCTGGCTATTATTAAGGCTGTGAGTAGCTCTCTCTCTCTTTTCCACAGCTGAGATTATTTGATGTTTTTTAGTAAATGTTGAGCCTGTTCAAGGACAAATTAAATGACAGTTCATTTCCTGAAACAGTAGAAGCCTCTCTCTCTCTCTGCTGCTGTAGCAACAGCACCATGTTATGTGCAGCAAACTCAGTACTGAGCTGCCTCTAAAATAATCCTCCTTAGAACCAAAATTAACACCCCAGTGCTAGAAATAAAAGTTCCTTTCATCCCTTCCCCCTCCGCCTCTTTTGCAGCAAACTTTAATGGATCCACAAACTTTAATGAATCGACAAAACCATTTACTCAGTTGTTTGTAGAGCAGCCTGCAAACATCACAGGGAAGCATGAGCTTGTGAATAAACAAGGGGAAGGCCAGAGCTGTTTAAAGGCAATTACAGGCTGGCTGAGTGCCATGTTAGGGGGACAGGGAATCAGCACACTCACACAAGCTGTAAATCAAAAACAACCAGGAAATCTGTTAAAAAGACTAACAGATTTATTTGGGCATAAGCTTTCATGGGTTAAAAACCCCACTCCTTCAAATGCATCTTCTTCATTGTTTTTGTGGATACAGACTAACACAGCTACCCCTCTGATACTTGGCATCATGCAAGCTGTAAATCAGGTTCCTCTGAAAGATGCCATATTCCCTCTCTGCCCCCATTCATACTCCACTGTCCCTACAGGAGGCAGCGAATGCTCCGGAACTGTCGACATAATTTTGTGCTGCTTTAACTATACCAGTACAGTTAAGGCAGTACCAAGCCTCGCAGAACAGATGTAATATACTTTGGTGCAAAGTAGACTCTGAATCCATCTCAGCTACTCACTGTCCTTATTGAGAATTATTAACACACCACTGATCTGTAGTTGAGAGAAGAGACCCACTGCATTCCAACCCAGTCTGTTAGTCAGCACTCAGATTATGGGTTAGAAATCCTAGACTGGATTTCCGCATCTAGCGGACATGGGGTTTGCTCCATCTCTCTGGTTACCCCAGAAAGAAGGAGGTAGCCTCATCACAAAGTATAAAAGCAGTTTTGGGTTCACTCCCTCTATTTTCTCCCCACATAGTTTAAGGCCAGAAGGGACCATTAGATCATCTAGTTCAGTGGTTTTCAACCTTTTTTCATTTGTGGACACCTAAAAAAAATTTCAAATGGAGGTGTAGATTCCTTTGGAAATCTTAGACAATCTGTGGACCTCCATGGGTCCATGGATCACAGGTTAAAAACCACTGATTTAGTCTGATCTCCTGTATAATACAGGCCAGATGATCTCACCTAGTAGCCCTCCACTAAACCCAATAACTGATTTGACTAAACCATAATCTTCCAAGCTAAGACTGGATGCCATTCTGAAGGCATCAAGAGATGGAGAATTCACCACATGTCTGGTAGTTTTGTTCCAATGGTTCCGCACTTGCAGATGGCTCTGCCTGCTTCTTTAAGTTCATTAAATGCTAGCAGAGTTCAAAGGGAAGATGCCAATGCGACAACTGTCCAAGGTAACGCAGGCTCGCCATCCGCTTCCCAGCTCATCCCCATGGCATCAGTGGGGTTGGGGGAACAACCAGAGCTGTGGTATTTAAATTCGGCCTTTAAGATCTCAGCACTAAGAATGGGATCTTTCTAGTCCTCAGTTTTTAACAGAAATAGTGAGATTTTTCAAGAAAGCTATGGCCAAAGTGTCCAGAAGTGACCAGTGGTTTTTAGGCACCTCCATTTTTCAGCGCCCAGCATGGGAATAATTTGAAGGGGCCTATTCTTCAGAGGGCAGGAGCTTAGCACTTTTTGAAAGTCAGGCTCTTTCAAGGCCTCTCAAGTTGAGCAACCAAAAAATGAAGCTCAGAAACACACCAAACAAAACCCAACCCCAAGTCACTAGGCACTTCCAGCATGAAGTTTAGATTTAAACTAACGTTTGCAGAAGTAGCCATGACAACCTCACACAGGCTCTAATCCCATTCCTGTTGAAATGAGTGAACGGGTGTATTGCTACCAATTGGAATGGCAGCAGGATCAGGGCTGTACTAGTGCAACTGAACAAACTCCAGAAAGGCCCCTACAATCAACCTGGACTCTAATTATCTCAGCACAGACACAGAAGGAAAAGAATCTGAACAAGGAGATACAAGGGACAAGTACAGGCTGGCCCAAGGTGTGTGTGTGGTGGGGGGGAGGTGAAATACAACCTTGCTGCCATGGGCTGTGTGTTGGCTCCCCTTCCCCTTGGCCACAGATATTTAACACTCAGGGCTGGTCTACATGGGACAGTTTCACCCCTTATACGGGTATAATTATATCAGCATAGTTACATTGATAGAGTTAAATAAGTGTAACTCCCGGTGCGGACAATCCCTCGGGAGTGGATGGTGAAGAGGAGCAGCGTTTGCTACACATCTCAAAGCTTGCATCTGAGGACCACGCTCTGGAAGCATTGCTCCCTTCTCCAGCAGCAAGTTTCCTATAGTACTGATAGCCCAACCTCCCGGCTCACACAGCAGCCACAGGCTCAAGGGAAAGCAGCCAAATGGTTTCTCCTCCCCAAACACAGAGAAAGGCTTTGTCTGGGGTGTGGATTTGCCCTGATTTCAGCCATCAGAGCAGCTGATACCCCTACAGTAGACATGGGAAGCTGAGGGTTTGCACTGGTGCGGCTGCCTCAGTGGTTGGCAAATCCCCACTGTAGACAAAGCCAAGGGTGGGCAAGGACTCAAACCGACGTGCCCCCTGAAGGAGGAGAGGTTCCTGAATTCCCTTGCATACCACCCTGTGGGCTTCCTGGGATTACAAGGTGACTGGCATCAGTGGGGCTACAGAACCCAAAATACAGCGTCAGTCTAGAGGGCAGCTTTGCCTCCTATTATGATGCATTTCAATACACCTTTGAGTTCACCCCTTCCCACTCTAGTGCTTGATTTACAGCCACTGCAGAGGAATCTGCAGACTCAAAGCCAAATGTCTTCCTGTAGTTATGCACTTATTTAATTAGAAGACAGAGAACCAAACGGGGTGGGGGAGAGGGGGAAGAGGGTGGGAATCCAAACAGGGTGTTGGCTTTTTTTAAAGACAACACCACTCAGAATGTTTATGGCACCTCAACCTACTATGTGACCAGTTCTAGCTAAAGCACCTCCTGCTCAGGGGTGGTGCTTAGTTTGTACTTGCGTTCTAAGAGCCCCAGACGCTGCTCTGTGATTGCATGCACAGCTCCCCATGACATCTGGGGGAGTTCAGGGTGCAGCCCTCAAGCAAGAAAGTAAACAATTAAACATGGGGCAAGGAGCTGTTGTCGGGGGAGATGGATGTTCATTCTTCCCTTACAGATTCCACGGAGGCCAATCCAAGATACCAAGAGAGATTCACAACCCGTGACTCACTCCCACTGCTCCTGGCACCTAAACTATGCTGCTGGCTGGACAGCATGTCCAAAATGCTGGCATGATTTCATTCGCATAGCTTGGTTCTATGCAGCATGGAGACTCTGCTGAAGTCTTTCTTCCACCCTTGTGTTACCTTCTTTGGAGACAAAAGCACCTTTGAAACACAGCTCCACACACACCAAAGGCTACATCTGCTTTTAGAGTTTAGGGATCAATAATCAGCCACTTTTATTTTAAAATATATATTATATATATATAAAAGCTCCACAACACACACAACTTTAAGAAGTCACCAGAAATTCCTGCCTCCAGTTCCTCCTGTCCCACTATTTTCAGTGCATTGTGTGGGTGAAATCTGCTAAATTGATATCAGCAGACTTATCATTTGTGTATGGTATCTGAGCTCATAGTGCCGTTGTAGCTGGGTGTAACAGAGTAAGAGACAGTCCCTGCCCTGGAGAGCTTTCAATATGAATAGACAAGTATTATCCTCGTTTTCCAGACAGGGAACTGAGGCACAGAGAGGTTAGATGATTCACCCAAGGGGATAAGAAATCTGTGGCAGAGACAGAAACTGAACCCAGATTTTCTGAGTCCCAGACTAGCAGGTACAATATGAGCAGTAGTATCAGACTGACACCCTCTGCCCTCAGCAGTGTGATAAGCAGGAAAGATCATCCCTAGTTTTGAGAAGGGAGTTCAACCTCTCCCCTAATTTGCAGAGAGTGCCAATAATGCCACCTGGACTGGATCTGAACCAATGACCTAAAGACTCCAGATCCCATCACCAATTCAGCCCCTCTGTAATAAGATGCCCTGAAACATGTATCAGAGGCCTGAGCTGAAGTAGTGAAAACTTTGCTGATATAAAGTAAAGTTAAGTTGTGAGCAAGAGGCAGGCCCTGCTCACAGAATCTGGCAAGCACGGGGCTGCTATTGCAGAAACACACATCCCTAAGGAGTGCTAGACACAAGACTATATCCACGAACACATTCCAGAAAGGCGGCACTAGCACTCCTCAGTACCAAAACACATTCCCCAAAGATAACAGGAACTCGCTGACCCATCTTAAGGATCAGGTCAGGAGGACAGCATGATGGATAGAGATGTTCTGATCGAACCTACAGGTACAAGGTAATGGGTGGCACCCTAAAAGTTCAGCGCGTGGTACCCTGAAATGTCAGGGGCAATATGTAACTTCTCTGCATTAAAGATGTATCTCAGAGGAACCATCTTTCGTCACCCAACGGGGCAATGGAAAGCCCCGCCACGGACTGAGCTGCATCCATTGTCACAGGCTGGTACGGGGTGGGCAAACTTTATCGCCCAAAGGCCACATCAAGGTTGCAAAATTGTTTGGAGGGCTGGTCCCTGCCCCCTCTCCGACCCCCATCCCCACCTCCCTCAGAATCCCCAACCCAACCACTACCACTCCTTGTCCCCTAACCACCCCCCTCCCAGGACCCCACTCCCTCCCGCTCCCCGCACCTTGTTCCCTGACCGCTCCCTCCAGAGACCCTCCCCTCCATCCCCCCAGGACTCCATCCCCTACCCAAACCCCCTGCTCCCTGTCCTCTGACTGCCCCGACCCCTATCTACGCCCCTGCCAGACCCCCAGGACTCCTATGCCTGTCCAACCCCCCCATTCCCTGTTCTCTGATCACCACCCCAGAACCTCCACCCCATCCAACCACCTCCTGCTCCCTGTTCCATGAACCTGCCCACAGAACTCCCTGCGCTTATCCAACCCCCCAGCCATGCTGCTCAGGGCAGCAGCCCGGATGGAGCTAGACATGCTGCCCGCCAGGCAGTGTAGCTGCAGAGGGGCAGCTGGGAGGGGCTGGGAGCTCAGAGGCCGGGCAGGATGGTCCCACAGGCTGGATGTGGCCCGTGGACTGTAGTTTGCCCACCCCTGTGCTAGTGTAACTGTAGACAAAGATCCAGAGAGCTAGGACCGTGCTTTGATGGCAATAAACTTGGTTGGAGGCCTTTGTACCTTAATGGATCTTGTGGTCATTGAGCGGTTCACTCGAGATCTGCTGTGCCAGTTGTCTGCCCAAAGCTGGAACAGCATACAGAGAACAGACACACACACGCAGCCGAACTTCTAACCACATCCCCTTCTGCAGCTTTCTACGTTGTACATTGAAGGGGACTGAGTGCAGTGATAGTGCTTTGGTAACAGAGGAGCAAAGAGGCCCAGGAAAAGGTTCTGATTACATCTCACAGCAACTTAAGTCCTTACATTTACAAAGGTCTCTGCAGCTTACAGACTCCCACTTTTATTAAAAACCTTTAACAGCAGCTACTTATTTTCAGAGAAGATGCTGATCAGTCTTAATCGCTCTGAACTTCTGCCAGGGAGAACACGCCTCAAATCACACATAAGGACACTCTTCCCTCCTCCCCCTAGCTTTCTATAGCTCAGTATCGTTCAATGCAACCCAAACTCGGCTTCAGATACAGACAAGGAATGTGGCACTGTGATGCAGCAGAGCCCCGTAACACAGTTGGCTGACATAAGCTGCATTCATCTTGCTCATTTGTGAGACTCAGATTTCAAACCATTAGCGACAAAGTCTCTTCAAGTTTTTCTCTTCCTCCCTGACCACTCTGCTCCTGCGAAGACTCTCTTGGGAGGGGGTGCTGAAGTTGTAATTTCAACTGCATACACTGGCACTTGCATCTTTTCTGAGAACGTGAGTCTTTCACGCTGTAACTCTAGGAGCAGCATCAGTGCACGAATGGACATACGCACGCCAACATCTCTTCCAATGTCCTTCCCCCTCCAGTACACGCTCTGTACTCTCAGGCTTATACCGTTTATCTGCCCCCTGAGGGGACATGAGCAAAGTGCACTGAATATCTTATGCATGGAGGGGGAGGGGAGGAACAAAAGCAGACTTTGCGCCTTTAATATTAGGCTCCAGCACCAGATTAAAAAAACAAAATCAAAACAAAAAACCCAGCATCGAATGCCAAGCAGCTACTTTGTTCCCAGCTTTCAGCTCTGTCTGTTCCTACAGATCATAGATACTGTTGCCAAGATCAACCCACAGGTCTGGCTAACACCTCCTCTGGTCCTGCACTGACTGTATTTCTGGTTCCCCTTCTCCCAGTGGCCAAGGTACAGCACACAGCTGACAGCAGCACGGGTGGGTGACCCAACTCCACTGGGCAAAAGGGACAACTTTGCTGTTAGCCTCCTTAGTAGGTACTATCCTATCACAGGATTGATGCCCATCCTGTCCAGTTGCCTGTCTCCAGTACTGGACAACATAGGTACTGACTTTTTACCATTCCCGGGGATGCACCATCCCAAGGTCCCAGCCCCACCCCTTCCCACCCCTGCTCATGCATTATTCCCCCCCACCACATGGGTGCTCCAGCCCCAGAGCACCCCCTGGAGTTGGAGCATATGCTGCATAGTACCAGCTGCATCCGAAGAAGATGCAAGAATGGAATAACCTTAACTTGTGTAGGTAGTGGTTGCCATGTGCCCTGAAGCAGAAGATGGCAGCTACATTTTATTATGTGCCTCAGAGACTCAAAAGCACTTTCAGTCACCCACTGGGATTATTTCACCAGTTGCTGCAATGTAGCCATTGCTAGAGTAGAGCAGACCAACAACCTCACACAACAGTTTACAGCAGAAAGCGAAGAATCCCATCACCTAGACCTGCAAGGGGAATTTAAGGTGGAAATGAGCATGGAGCTATTCAAGTCGCAACGTGGCTGTGACACCAAAGTGAAGGCCCTGACCCTTGCATAAAGGGTCACAGGGTCTTTAATAATCATAGTCCTGCAGCCTATCCTTTGCTGTGCAATGGTTTATTACACAGTAGCCAGGGCATGAGGTTAACATGACTGACTGAAGTAGCTTCCTCTGCATGTCGAGCTGCTGTGATCATGAACAAAACAATCCAACATGCTGGTATGAGCAGGTTACTGGCAAAGACTTAGGCACCAGGATGGAGCAGGAAATGAGAACATACAGTCACTTATGCTCTTAATAGAGCTCTGACCCTTCTATGCAGGGGCTGGGTGCGAATTTACTTAGCCTCACATGGAATGAAGACCTAAGACTCTACCTGCACTTCTTCCAAGGAAGCTCATGCTCAATCTGCAGTTCCCCATCCCCTCCTGGCCTCGTCCCATTCACTGTGCGAGTGAACCCCAACTCAGAGCACCATGATGGGGGGGACATCCCCCCAAATAGAGAAGTTTGCAAACCCCCATCCAGGATGTCTACATACACACAGTCACCGGGCTCCCGAAAGGGCACATATGGGGGAGGAAGGGAAAACATGGCCATGTTGCAAAGTAGGATTTGCTTCATTTATTAGCCTTGGCTGCAGTCTGAAGGTGTGGCAGGGAAAGGAACACCTGGGGTGTAAGAGATTAAGAGGTGTGGGTGAGTCCCAACAGCTGAGAGGACACCAGGGGAAAAAGGAGAAGGCAAGAGATGCAGGGAGATCGAACCTCAACCCTCAGGCTCCTGAAGTTTTAAAACTATCATAACTAACAATTTCCTGGTCTTGGTGGGAGCCCACTGGGACTGCTATGGTAGGGAGGGGCCTGACTTATTGGTGGAGCCACCCTGCTTCATTTTGGCTGACACCAATCCTCTAAGCTAACTTGTCTGGGACAGACTGCCGAGCAGCAGCACCTGGAGGTAACTAGGCATCGAGACTAGAAGTAGGTAAACAGCAGAAGGCTCTTGGCTCCCATAAGTAACTGGGTGGGTGGGTGATATAGGAGATGGGGGGAGCAAAGCAGAGAGAGTGTGGCAGGAATGCTGACAGGGGTTTGCAGGGCATGGAGCAAGAAAGGGGAGATGTATAAATGCAGCTCTCTTCCTTTCTGATCCCACTCTCTCTTCAGTGGGAGTGTGTTACCTATGGGAAGTGCTGCACTGTATTGCATGCACGGGACTCTACCTGCTATAAACTAACATGCCATAGGGGTGAGAGGGCAATGCCATGGGGGCAGCACCACAGTTGGAAGCCAGGTGAGCAAGCTACAATGAGATGCATGGAGAGATCTGACGGGACAGTTTGCTTTCCCCTAATAGGGGTAAAAGAGGCAGGGAGGGTGGAGATATCCAGCCAGCTGTTTTCCTTCCCACAAAACTCTCACTGAGGGGAGTTTTAAAGTAACACTCACATTTAATAGAACACATGCATATTTAGCCAGAAGCAGAAAGAAGTAGCTCACTCCATCACGTGGAGGAGAATTCAGGAAAGCAAGGGCCAAAATTTTCAGAACTAATTAGAGATTTGTCGGTATCCTGATTTTTGGCCACCTAGCTTGGGACAACATAAAGGGGATGAGTTTTCGGAGGGTGAGCAAATACGTAGTTGCAGACTGAACAACGTTCTCACAGAGTGAGCAGCTACAACAATTGAGCTACAATTCCTATTAGCTTCGTATAATCCAACCTGCCTCTTGAGAGCCCCACAACGGACCATATTAGCCCTGCAGCCACCCAAGTCAGAAACATTGTTTTGCTCTCCAAAGAAAGGTGGCAGCTTCTCTCCATCCCCTCCCAAAGAATCTCTCACTTAAGCCTAGGAAGGCTCCACTGGAAATGTTCCTTGTGGAGCCACAATTTAGACAGTAAGCACCTTATTATGCTTCAGAAGAGGCAATGTTAAGTGTGTCGGCATAGTACTGGAGGCTGAGTGGGAGGGTGCCTGCACTCAGGCACGTTCTGTAAATCATTTCCAGCCTGGGGAGATGGGGGCGGAGGAAGACACCCAGAGAAACAGCCCAGGATGCATCTAGGCAAGGAAGAGAGAGAGGCTGTGCTAGCAAAGGTCATCACCACGGTTACTGTATTTGATCAGCAAGAGCAGACAGTGCTGTGTAGGGAGATCTGGGCCTGCCAGAGAGCCTGACGGAGGTGAGACACCCACAGTCTCACGCTGCACTTTGATTATAAAAACCACTGGTTTCATGAGAGCAATACAATATCACACACACACCCCGGCCACCGCACTGCACGGATGCATGTGACCATGAGCGCTGTTCGCACACATTTTACACAATAATGTTATCCCAGAGATGTGCTTGGAGCACAGCTCTAGAAGCCAGGAACTCTGTTGTTTTCATCTTAGCTCTAACACTGACTTTGCAGCAGCTTTGGGCAAGTTACTTAATTTGCCTCAGTTTCCTTATCCATAAAATTGCAACAATACTTCCCTACCTTGCAGGCACATCAGCAGGCTTAAGTGTTTGCAAAGTGTTTTGAAGATGGCAAGTGCCATGCAAATGCTCACTGCGGGATGCTCACAAGGTAGATCCTTTAGCCCCAACAGATCAGGGTGCAATCGGGTGATATTAAGGAGTTCATCCTAATCAGTGCTCTGCTCCCACTACACTGGCTGCACAGAGATGAATCCATTAGAACAAGGACTTCTGAAACACACACCTGGCCTCTGAGGAAACTGAGCACCAAGGGGAAGAGAGACTTTCCTGCCCACCCACTCTGGCAAAGCGGACATGGGCAGCTGAGCTGAGCAGAGCAGGAATGAGTGAATGCAGAACCGGCTTGAGAATCATAAGAGCTAAGAGGAGGAGCCTAGAGAAGAGGGGAAATGAGGTGGGGAGGGCTGTTACATGTGGTAACTTACCTCAAAACTACAGCAGGGCTGCAAGGCTTTTGTACCAAGCCACGGGAGTGGAAAGTCTCATGGTGACTTTGAGAGACTTTAGCACCTTGCTCTTTTGGACTTCTCTTTCAAGACACCAAACACAGGGAGACATGGACTTTATTGATCTGGCACTGTAAAGTGGCCAGATACAGCTTCTGAGTGTTCTCTACCGCAAGCTTCCGCAAATGATGCACAACAATTTTAGGTCAGACAGTGAAGACTATTGAAACTATGGAAGGAAAAGACAGTGGCATGAGAGAGTTTTGTGGGACAGAAGCTGCAGATCTCAAAAAGCAGCTTAGCTCTCCTGGTCACAGTGTAGTAGTCTGTTACCACAGGGACCTGTGAACTCAGTAGTGTTCACTTACATAACAAAAGAACAATGCCCTTTATTGCTGGAGGCACTGGGGTTTTAATCATGTCGATTTACAGTAGTGCCTAAAAGAGCCACCCAAGAACACAGTCCCATTGGGCTAGCACCGTACAAACACAGGAGTAGAAGATAGGCTGTCAAATGTTATACAAAGAGGTCAGCATAGATTAAAGTCAAAAAGTCACCACTTTGTAATCAAAGTCTATGAAATCTTATTAAGTTTGCTAAATCAAGCAGAGTTGCAGACCAGTCAGAGCACACAAAAGCTGCACCCATTTTGCCCTGAACTCCACTTTCCCTAGCCTATGGCAAGAGGCAGGTTAACAGCATTATGGTAACGCCCAGGCCTAAAGGCAAATGATGTGCTAGGTGCTATAAGGAGTTGTCTTCCTATCTTCACTGTAAACTAATACCCAGAGGCTGAGATTTTAACTCAGAAGGGGCTTTTCTGAGTCTCCGCCATCAGCAGTAACCACTTTTAGTGACTGCCAAAGTCCTGGGGCAGGGACAGGGCAGACCTTTCTGTCCATCTTCATGTTGATTTAAACAAGTGAGAGAATCTTTGGTCTGCATGTTAACTAGATGATATTTGTCATGCTAGAAGCCTCCCTCAGAACTTAAGCCACTGTTAAAACATCATGGACAGTAGAAGTCAGCTTTCTGACACAGGGGTCCCAATGGTTGTCTTGTATGGCATAACTTTAGCAAAATGGCTGCCGCCGTGCACAGAATCATAGAATATCAGGGTTGGAAGGGACCTCAGAAGGCCATCTAGTCCAACTGCCTGCTGAAAGCAGGACCAACCCCAACTAAATCATCCCAGCCAGAACTTTGTCAAGTCTGACCTTAAAAACCTCTAAGGAAGGAGATTCCACCACCTCCCTAGGTAACGCAATCCAGTGCTTCACCACCCTGCTAGTGGAAAAGTTTTTCTTAATATCCAACCTAAACCTCTCCCACTGCAACTTGAGACCATTACTCCTTGTTCTGTCATCTGGTACCACTGAGAACAGTCTAGATCCATCCTCTTTGGAACTCCCTTTCAGGTAGTTGAAAGAAGCTATCAAATCCCCCCTCATTCTCTTCTTCTGCAGAAGAAACACTCCCAGTTCCCTCAGCTTCTTCTCATAATTCATGTACTCCAGCTCCCTAATCATTTTTGTTGCCTTCTGCTGGACTCTTTCCAATTTTTTCACATCCTTCTTGTAGCGTGGGGCCCAAAACTGGACACAGAGCTCCATAAGAGGCCTCACCAATGCTGAATAGAGGGGAATGATCACATCCCTTAATTTGTTGGCAACGCCCCTACTTATACAATCCAAAATGCTATTAGCCTTCTTGGCAACAAGGGCACACTGTTGACTCATATCCAGTTTCTCATCCACTGTAACCCCTAGGTCCTTTTCTGCAGAACTGCTGCCTAGCCATTCGGTCCCTAGTCTGTAGCAGTACATGGGATTCTTCCATCCTAAGTGCAGGACTCTGCACTTGTCCTTGCTGAACCTCATCAGATTTCTTTTGGCCTAATACTCTAATTTGTCTAGGTCCCTCTGTATCCTATCCTTACCCTCCAGTGTAACTACCACTCCTCCCAATTTAGTGTCATCTGCAAACTTGCTGAGGGTGCAGTCCACGCCATCCACCAGATCATTGATAAAGATCCCAGAACTGACCCTTGGGGCACTCCACTTGATTCCAGCTGCCAACTAGACATGGGGCCATTGATCACTGTCTGTTGAGCCAGCTTTCTATCCACCTTGTAGTCCATTCATCCTGCCCATACTTCTTTAACTTGCTGGCAAGAGTACTTCAGACAAATACAGCACCTCTGTAATCTTTAATTAACCCCTTGAAGAGCTGATCTTTAGCACCTTGTGAAGCCCCAGAGCAAGAAGAGGGGGGGAGGAAGAGATAAGTTACAGAGTTTTTAATAGAGCATCCACAGATTTCTTGGTTAAATATACAGTACTACTCAACACCAAGGGCTTCAATGATCAAGACCACCTGACTGCTGTCTATCCTTTTCACTAGAGATGCCAGGAAGCAAAGCCTGCTGGAGACTGCACTGCATGTGAAGTAACAGGGTGGTTCCAGTAACCCAGCCAGCAGAGCTCCTACCAGTTTCAAAATGAGAGGCAGGGATAACAAATAAGCAGAACAAGCAGCACATGGAGCATAACAGTTGACTAGAGTTTCTGCTCAATATATTCTCTCCTCTTTCCTAAGATTTCAGGGGGTAGGGACAGCTCAGTGGTTTGAGCATTGGCCTGCTAAATGCGGGGTTGTGAGCTCAATCCTGGGGAGGGCCATTTAGGGATTTGGGGCAAAAAAATGTGTCAGGTAACAGTACTTGGTCCTGCTAGTGTAGGCAGGGGGCTGGACTCCATGACCTTTCAAGGTCCTTCCAGTTCTATGAGATAGTGATAATATATGGAGAATATGCCTCTTTCAACCTGAAGGCCAAATCTGATTTATGCAGAAGGGGAGCCTTAAACCAGAAGCAGAGAGAGAGATGCTCTGTGCAACAAAGTCAGGAGACTAAACAGAGCCCCTGTGGCAAGACAACCCCTAAGGATTTGCTAGCGAGAGAGGAAGTCGTGTTTAAAAACCACAACCTAGGAACTTGCCTCTCCAGAAGGAGGAAAATGGTCCGGTGATTAAAGCCCTAGAGCTGGCCACAGGAGATCCCCGACAACGTGTGCGCCCTGGGGCAAGTCTCTTCCTTGCTTTATGGCTCTAAAGACATTAAGAGGGAAAAGTCTGGATATCTCCAGGGCTGCACGAGCACTCGTGGCCTACCCGTGAACACGGGGGCCTCACCCCTGGGGGCTGGGCAGCGCTTGGCGGGGACTGCTCCGAAGTCACCGCCTGAATCAGCAGCCTCTTGGTTAAGAGAAGGGGGGACCCCAAAGCACGTCATTTTTGCGCCTCGCCGAGTTCGGGACTGTTCCAGTGTGAAGCGCCAGTGAACAGGGAGAGCAGCAGGGCGAGCTCGGCTCTTCATGGTGGGGGGGGGGAGAGACAGACTTTGACCCACTCCCGTGTGAACACAACGCGCCCTGCGTGGCAAGGAAACACACACGGGAACCGGCTGCACCGCGGCCCCCTCCCTAAACAGCCCCAGCCCGGGGAAACCCCCGGAGAGCGCTTCACGTGCCCAACACAGCCAGGCTCCGCGCCTCCCCTGCGAGACCGGGAAAGCGAAGGGAGGGGGACCGGGCTTCCTTTATTGCTGCTGTTTCAGGTGCGCTCCCCGCGCGCCAGCAGCTCCTTGCTTTGGGTCCCCGCGCGCCTCTCCCTGGCGGACAGACCCGGGGGCCCGGGAGAGCCCCCCGCGCGCCCCCCTTTACCTGGCGAGCTGAGGCCCGCGCCGCTGGGGCAGGAGAGCGAGTCCGACCTTCCCTCCGGCGGAGCGGCTGCGGCAGGGAGGAGGGGCAGAGCCCGCCCCGCTTTGCAGCCGCGGCTCCAGACCCCTCCCAGTCCCCGCAGCTGCTCCACGGCTGAACTGTTTGGATAAACTCTGCTCCTTCCCTCCCCTAGTGGGCAGAGGCGCTGGAACCGCCTCGCGTGCGCTGGGGGCAGAGCGGCTCGCGGGAAGCCTGGGAACTCGTCTCTCCCACCCACGGACGTGGGTCGCATAAAGCTATAACCTCCCCCACCCACCTTGTCGCTCTAAGAGCCTGGGACGCACATGGCTGCACCAACACTGCACTGGGCACCAGAGAGACAGTGAAGCCCTAGGCAGAGAATCAGACCCCCCCGCTCCTTCACTCCCTATGCAGAGATTCACATACACACACACACACACCCCCTTTCTGTTTGAATGTAAACTACTTCTTTTGGCATTCAAAAGGGCAAGGCGAACTGGTCATTGAAAGTTGCCAGACACTTAAACCTTAAAACAAACAAACAAACAAAAAACTATGCAACACAATATTTGTTCTGGGTTTGTGTGTACGTGCACACACACTTTTCTGTCACGTTCCTAAGTGGCCACTGCACTTTGAGGATCAGACTCAACCCTCCAACGAGCTGGAGGAAGGAGGAGGCAGGAGACTATAAAGAAGTGGAAAATGCTTACGCTGTGATTTTTGACACACATTGACTGCAGTTGTGGGTGCCCAATGGGAGCTGCCAGCATTCAGCCCCTCAGAAAAGTTTCTGAACCCTGTAAGAACCTGATATCCTGTACGCTCCTGTGTGCAGTATTGGCAACTGCAGGAGCTCAAATGTCCTGACTCAGGCCCTCAAAATTGAGGGGTGTTTTTTGTTGTTTTGAAAGAGTATGTTTTTCAGTCTGTTCAGTTACCCTTCACCCTGCCCCCTGTAGGTGTGGCAAGAACAGCATTGCCAACTCTCTCAAAGGTTATAGAGTAAACATTTTTATACACCCTCACTCATACCACAGGAGCTGTCCCTGTGTGCTGTAGGATTCTTCACTTCTCCCCAAGTCCCACGATTCCATTTAATTCTACCCCCACCTCTGCCTGTCCCCCTCACACCAAGACTTATTCATGCCATGTAATGCTCTGTACCTCAGGGGGACACCATACAGCCCCATGTTCCTCTTTATAAAATGTGTGGTATCCAATGCAAAGTTTGTCATGCTGGGTCTTCGGAAGACTCATAATGCACTCAGCATGATTGTTACAGTGATGTCATAGTAATTGTTGCAGTAATGTTATAGTAAAGTTATAATTTCATGTATATAGTTGAGGCTGAAAACGTATCCTCATAGTTTAAGCAATCCCATGCAAAAACTCTCCTAGAACAAAGAGGCAGTTCACACCTCATCAAGACATGGATGGGACAAACCCAAACCAGCCTCACAGGAACAAGGGACAGCAGCTTAGGCAGCAACAAAAGAATCTGTTAGATCCTCAAGGGAATCACCTCCTGCCTTTGGGCAGTTTCGGACTCTGATGAGGTAACATTTACCTGACTTGGAGGGGGAGGGGGTTTGCAAAGCCCAGAGGAAAAAAAGAACATGATAAAAGGGAGAGATTTTGCCCTGTTTCCCTCCCTTCCAACTACATTTGCTGACATTGCCATCACCAAGTGACTGAAATGCTGATCAAAGGTTTCAGGATCGTAGCTGTGTTAGTCTGTATCCACAAAGAGAATGAGGAGTATTTGTGGCACCTTAGAGACTAACAATTTATTTGGGCATAAGCCTTCATGGACTAGAACCTACTTCATTAGCTACATAGAGTGGAACACATAGGAGGAAGATATATACACACACAACATCGAAGAGGAGATCCTGACTGAAAAGTAAGCAGGCTGTCTGTGGTTAAAAGCATCTAAGTTTTTAAGGACATTGACACTATTAGGAGCAGCTTAGAATGCGTTTTGCTTTTATTTCATTTGACCAAATCTGACTTGTTATGCTTTGATTTATAATTTATCTGTTTATTCTACCTGAAGCAGCATGTTTTGTTTGAAGTGTATTAGAGGCTCCCCTTAGGGTTAGCAAGCCCAGTATATATCAATTTCTTTGAGGGTGGGTGCCTTGCACATTAGGATCTTACTGGCCCACAGGAGAAAGATGAGGGAGCCTTCTCCATGCAGAGATCAAAGGGGTAGTGAAATGTAAGGAAGAAGTAAGGACAGGGAAGGAAGAGGCAGATTTTTAAGTGTGCACACATGTCAGTAAGGTGGGGAGGGGGGAACTGCTCTTAGATGGTGGGGGCACAATTGAGGAAGAGTTCCTTGTTTTCTTCCTGGCTTGAGGGAAGTCAGGTTCACCTCCTTTCCCTGATTCAAGGACAGTCCCCTTCCTGTCCAACATATTGGAATCACTGTTTATGTGGCAGGAAGAATGAACCGTCCTTGACTTCTTTCAGAACAGCACTAGGTGGAAGGGGGAGAGAGAGATGAGGAGCAGGAGGGCTAGGGTGTCCAGACAGCCTGATTCTTGGATCTTTTTCTTATATAGGTTCCTATTACCCCACACACCTGTCCCGATTTTTCACACTTGCTGTCTGGTCACCCTAAGGAAGGTGGGGAAAGAGTGTGGAGATAAAGCAGAGAGCATTGTGCAGGGAGGTCAAGTCTGGCCAGAGCAAAAATGAGCATGAAATGAAGAAATTGAAGGAGAAGGGAAGAGTGGAGGAATAAAAAATGGCTACACTAGGTCCAACTGGAAAGAGGACCACACTGATATTTCAATGCCTAGGTAAGGTCAGATCCAGTCCTGTTTGTAGGTAGCCATGATACTTGGACACAGCGGACTGAACAGGTAGTGATACTACACCCTCTGTACATGCTTACGCACCTCACTGCTTTGTCCTAAATACCTCCGAGGCTCTGGGCCTAAATGACTTGTTCAAGCTCACACAGCGAAGCCTGTATCCAGGCTCATCTTTAGCGGGGTGTGGGGCCCAGGGCAGATGTGACAATCCATTACTTCCAGGACCGACAACACCTGGTGCTGGCCAATTGCACTGGTGGCCCACAGGGCCTCCCAAAGCTCAGGGCCTAGAGCAGTTGCCCCACTTTGCTGTACTCTAGGGACGGCTCTGCCTGTATCAGAATCTGGACTGAAACCAGGTCTCCTGTGGCTAAGGCACTAGACCAGGACAGAAGACCATTTCTCTCTAAATCATACAGACCAGAGCGGGATTCCTTATTACAATCTACTGCATAACTAGGAATCACAAGAGCCAGATAGTCTAATAAACCTGTATTTCATACATCAAAGAGTATACAAATCACCAGTCTGAATAAATATTCTTTAGCAGCAATACACAAACCAAGTGCACCAAGTGAAACCTGTAACACAGAAATCCAAGCTCGGTGAGCCAGACCCTACCCCTCATCTCAAGGCTCAGCTGCAGCTGGAGGGGAGCTAGCAGGGGGCAGCTCTCTTTCTACTCTCAGACTTCTTGTTGGTTTTCTTGATTAGCAGTGACTTCTCAATTCTGGGCCGGACACCTCCCTGTGGAATAGTCACATGGTGGAACAGTTTATGCAGTTCGTCATCACACTTAATGCCCAGCAGGATGTGCCTTGGCACGATGCGATGGTGCCCCTTTGCCTGGGTCACATACCCTGCTGCTTCCAGCACTTCGGCACTCAGGTACTGTAGCACAGAGGCCAGGTAGACTGCAGCACTGGGGCTTATTCTCACAGCATAGTGCCCCTTCTTCAGGTACCGGTGGACACGGCTCACAGGGAATTGCAAACCAGCCCTCTTTGACTGGGATCTTGAAGACCAGGGCTTTGCCTTCCTCTTGCCGTGTCCAGACATTCTGTCAGTAGGCTAAAAGAAAGAGTGAACCGTCACCAAGAACTGCATTGGCACAGGAGACTTGGAGCATATGTGTTAAGCTAGGTGGAATGTTGGTTTGTTCCTACTGGGGCTAACACTCTAAACATGGTTGGTTAGCTGAGGACAATGTCACACCACAGTTACTATTACTCTTCACCTTAGAAGCAGTAACGATGTAGCCTGTGCAATAAATGAGAGCCTAGGTCAATAACGCAGGAAGTTAAAGTGTAAGTGTCCTAGGCAGTAACTTTCATTAGTAAAGTTCGTGTCTAAGGCTGGGTGCCAGCTATTGTCCAGCATGTGAAGGAGCAGGTATTGCTCTTCTGGTCTGTGTCCTTTGAAGGGGAGAACTAGTTTATCTGCCCCAACCCTTCTTTTTCACAGCTTCTCTGACCACCTACCCCACCACTGTCCTGTAGAGGAGCCTAGCTAGATAGTGAAGTTCATACCTTGAAGGCCTGCCCCTTTGCTGGAGGCAGTTTCCCCATGTGGCTGAATGAACAGGCTATCAGTAGGGACAACAAAGCCACAGGGATGGAAGAGTCTACCTGGAAAGCTGAGGGGTTAGGTGCTTCATGTAAATTTGATCTATTTTTCTCCCTCTACCATGATCCAAGAGCCTACATCCCTCCCCATCCCATATCCATACTAGCCAGACAAGCCATATTTAAAGCTAGTTCACACACACACACACAGAGCTCTTGGCAAGTTGTACACTAGGCCTTCCAGTGCTTTTTGCTGACTCATCTGTGAAAGAAGGGCTTTTCCATTACAGCAGATGGCCTGAGAAGGGCCCTGCCCCTTTAGTCTTTCTTTATCAATAGCCATTTTTGTTATGGGAGAGGAGCAGAGCTTCAGGGGTTTCAGCTGCTGCACCCAGCAGTGAGCAAGGTGGAACCACAACAAGACTTATTTGTGACACTTGGGGGTGCCATTCTGTTTACACTGCCTTGGAGCAGAGCTCCAGACCTATGCTTGGAGCTCTCACTTTGCCAGAGACAGACACCAGGAGCCAATCAGCATAACACCTGGTTGAGGGGGCACCATAAGGTTGAATATTAAATACCATGGTCTCATCCTACACCTTGGAATTTGAAAGCCCCCAGGGCCTTGTTGAT